>SNQJ01S0002661.1:556557-574736 GCA_010110895.2 Picea sitchensis
TCATCCTCTCTTTAGAGGTGACATGTCCGGTAAATGCTCCTACAGTCTATCTCTGTATAAGAAATAGTAAGTTCTCACATTTCTAGAGGTCACATTGGAGTGTATAACTCACTTTTTAAATTATGGAAAATGGATACCTTGCACCCTTAAACAAGTACATTCCATTTTCAGATCATTCCTTCTTTATCTATCTCTTCTCCATGCCCATTGGAGTTTGTTCCTTCAACTCCCAAATGGACATCCCTTCCTATTGCTTCATTCTCCAAACTGTAAGCATCATGTGTCTCCTTCATTCCGCTGCATTATGCAACACTTTTGTTCAGTTCTGTCAATTGTTAACTCTGCAAAATGCGTAGTCAACCAAATTTTTGTCAGGATATCAGTCTTTAATAATTTTCCATAGGAATTAGACAATCTGATTCAACAGAAAGAATATCAGACTCCATTTTCAGTGGGTCTGCGTTGATAAAAAATCCCCACGATTCTATTTCTAAGCCCCTTTATGTTTTGCAACAATTCACTATTCGATGCTAGCCCCTTCTTCCTCAGTCCTTGGTTCGCCTTTGACCACGGCTGGGACCGAGTGCTAATGATTTGGGTGCTTATCCGGAGTGTTGAAACTTCGGGCTTCGGAGCTTCGGAGGTTCCCCTTTTTCGCGCGTCACCACATCAGAGAACAACGAGCTGTAGAATGCGCAAAGAACGGTGGATCTACGATCCAAATTCCTTCATGCACCTCTTCTTAGGGAGTGTCAAGTATTCGGACTTCACCATATGGCACCATGCATCTACTGGGGCCCACGTTTTCCATTCTTGAACTAATAAATGTCGAAAACGTCACATCAACTTTAGTACTTTTCAAATTGTAGGGGCAGGGCTTGGCGGTTTTAGATTAACTCACCAATTGTTCCATAATTGTCCCCACACTAACATGTACCCCTTCCGGGAAACCGTGGTTTGGATTGTGGGACCGCCTTGTAGAATTATCTATCGTGGAACTTCAATCTCCGCAATGCCTGCTGGCCATCGATATTGATAGATAGTGATAAAAGTTAATACAGCCCCAATCCAGTGAACTTCTTCTCCAAGTTTAACTACCTTGTGTCACCTGCTTGATTGGACCACATGTCGACTTCGTGTGTCCTGCCACATGGTGCTACACGTTTTTTTCTCCCCGCTTCCCAGGTATGTGATCTGCTGACGCGTGTCTTCCACCGATCAATGACTATAAATTACTTCGACTCTTCGAGCTTCAGGAGTTTCAACCTCTCCACACTCTCTTTCCCTTGGAGTGCGTTCATCCGAAGTCAACGATCTGTCAACACGTGTCTCCCATAGATCAACGACTATAAATCACTTCGGTTATTTGGGCTTTGGGAGTTTCAACCTCTCCATGCTCATTTTCTCCTGAAGTGATTTCACCGGAAGTCGACGATCTGTCAATGTGTGTCTCCCACAGATCGACGACTGCAATTCACTTCGGCTCTTCGGGCTTTGGGAGTTTCAACCTCTCCACACCCGTTTTCTCTTGAAGTGATTTCACCTGAAGTACACGGATTTTTGCCACGTATCCTCTATCTCAGATTGACGGCATAGACGGATTCCGTTACTCCATGGATTTCCAAAGGAACTCACGGCTAACCGCCTCACAACTTTTCTAGATCTGATAGTCTGGGGTGACTTTATTTCCTCCTGAAGAAATCCTAACCGTTTACTCGTTAAACCTTGAGAGTTTCCCCCCTTTTGAATATTTCTTCTCGCTATCTCTCCTGAGCTTCGTTTCTTGAACCTTTTTCTCCTTAGAGGGTTTCTTCGACACTTAGTCAACTTTTAGATATGTGCACTCCTTGCAACATATCTTCGCGTCCCTTCACCAGAAAACTCAAGCTATTTCTCCCGAGATTTTTTTTGAGTCAAAGACTCTGTCGATGCACTCCTTGCACCCAGGGATGCTCATAACCTCTAATTTTGTCCCTTTCGACAACAATTCGCTCTGAAATATTTGTCTCGTTAACCACTAACATGGCCCATCCAGGCTCAATGTCAAAACCATGGCTCTAATACCAATTTGTAATGACCCTAACCTTCAACCCCTGCCAGGTAACACTACCGAAGCAACCTTAACTTTGCCTTTATTGCTCTGATAACATTTTGGTGACATTCCCGGCCTTAAATAACAGGCGAGGCCATGCCACCAAGTAACTTTGCGGTAAAAAAATCACATATAAAACTTAACCGAAAGATAGAGATAAAATATGGTATCCACACATATAAATATATATCTATCTAATGAAATTAAACAGACATCAATACTCTACTCATAAACATGTTCATGCGAAAGCAACATTAACACATACATGCAACACACACACACACACACATATATATACACATGCATTACTCATTAATTGTAATGCAAATACAAATACACAACATATAGCGAACACAGAATTGGTACTTATCTTTTAATAGATGACCACTAACTGCGTGCATACCTTCCACGAACCTCCCAGCCTTAGACCACGTTGCTTTTCACGCTCAACACTAGGTCACCCCCGAGCTAGGACTAAACTCCACCGGGAAAGGGAATTCTCTAGACACAAGGATGGAAAAAACACTAGAATGGGAAGTGAACCCCCAACGAGCTGGCTATCCTCGCTATAAACTGCATGCGCCCAAGTTGACACATGTCTCCCTGAAGCCGCATGAGTTCCACTTAGCACTCACTCCCTTTTTCCCAAGAACTTAGAACAACACGGCTTATGTCAACCATAGCCTTTGGGAAATAATAATAAAATATTATTCCCTTAGAGGTAAGCCCTCTAGCTTAGCCCCTAGGCCTAGACACTTAGTCCCTTCCCCACCTAGTGGAGCTTATTCCCCCATAAATCTTCTTCGTGGTCAGTCTACACGCAACAATGTAATTTTATTAATGAATGCGAGTATTTACATATACAAAATTAGACTCATTGGCCTTAGCATCTGGCTCACCAGACTAATAAACACTTAAGTCTTTTAGCTTATAACCAATCATCTCACCAACCTCTAAACATAATTACAATTCAGCAAGGGCTCGGCCTTGGGGTGTTACAGTCGTGATAAAGGAATAGAGGATGAAGGGAGAAAAAAATAAAACTTTTCAATTGAAGAAAAAGAAAAAAACTTAGTGCGGTGTGATGTATCGCATGAATAAATTCTTCATGTGACGTGTCACAAGAGAATAATATTTCAAGTGATGCAATGACAAGGAGAGTCTCCCTTCGGTGCAAGAAAATAAGTTTTATTGTGATTCAATAAAGATAGGAAGAAAGATTTACCATGAGAAGAGAAAATTTCCTCCAGTGTGATATGTCTCAAGAGTGAAAGTTTCCAAGGATGTGATAAGGGATAAGTCAACAAAAAAGGGGAAGGAAAAAGGGATAATTGACACATGAAAAGAAAATTTTGGATGATGCGACATCGTAAGAATATGATTTTCCTTTCTATATGTCACAAGGACTAAAAAAATTCTAGCCTTGTGATAGAGAGAGGTGGCGTAACCTGTTGCAAGGAGGAAAAAAATCCCCAATGTGATACGTTGCAAACAAAAGAATTTCTAGGTGTGATGAGAATTTTGTAGGAGATTCACAACGACACATGGAATAATATTTTTAGAGATGTGATAAGCTAGGAAGGGGGAGTTTGTCTTGAAGTTGTGTCATACATACACTCATTAAGGGGTCACCATACAATGCTATTTCACTTGGCACATGTGGAGCCGTATCGATGCTAACATGGAAGGAGAGAGATAGACATAGGTGAAAACTTCAAAGGGCCATAACTTCATGCTCAATGCTCAAAATTAAGCAAGAGTACATATTTTGGAAATATCCCAACAAGGAGAATGCATTCATGAGCTCGAAAGTGAATTTGGAATAATGCTTAAAGATGAAATTTTTTGAATACCCCGCCTCCTTAATGCTACTTACATGGTTGGTTATGTTACATTTGATCCATTCTAATTTCTAATTACAAATGGTGGGTTGATCTGCCTAATGAACTTCGTTTAAGTATCTATAAATGGTGCAACTCAATGTTTGGATTGTGGGAAAAATTAATCTATGAACACAAGCTCGATGGATCTTCTTAATTTCAAAAATCTCCTAAATTTTTCTTTCATATGCTTAGAGAAGTCCATAGTATATCATAGAACAACTGGAACTCTTACACAAGGTGGGCTTAGGACATACATATTTAGGTTAAACCCAAAAAGTTGAGGCATCCCAATAGAGAGGATTAATGCTACATTGATCTATCAACATAAAATAATATAAGCAACAAGAAGATATTCAATGAGACATAGGGAATGGAGGAAAAGGACAAGAAGCCAACCTATGTAGCATATTAACAATGTACATTATATAGTGCAATCCACATTAACCATCATATAATGATTAGTGGTGCCTAATTGGGAAGATTGGGACCATAATACAAATGTTAACTATCCATATGATACCTACAATAAGAACTATATCCTAAGGTACAAATCAAGGTGGTCAACAATCCCCCACTTAATCATAAGTTGTACAATTGTACCACCTAGGTAATGAAACTAGTGCAAAAACCAATATCATATCCAAGTCTTCAACCTAATACTCGCAATCTAAAAGTTCATAAGTATTGATGAATATCCACTTAAGAAAACAACCAAAAGTAAATGTTAAATACCAAATTTGGAAATCTCATCGTGTAATAAATGAGATAGATAACTTGTATGTGTTCACTAATGTGAATCCAAAACTATTAAGAGAAACCTTAATGAGAAGTGAATTGGCCTTGAGTCCAACACATCCCAAATCCTAAAAATGCTTGATAATCCAGGTTTCCAATAAAAAGTGTAGAAGCAGCATTTTCCCTCTCCTAAGTCCAAATGCCATCTCTATAAAGTCTAAATACCATCAAATTGAACAAAATTTCCATAAAATTGCTCTTAGAAAACAACACATAAAAAATTGCTAATAATCTAGCTGATAGAAAAAAGTGTTAATCAACATCCTAATATTGTATATTGTAAAACTTGTGCATAAAATATTAGGAATGATTCAAAAAGGAGTGAATCATAATTCTTCCAGGAAATGACTAAGAAGTAAACTTGGTAAAATTTCAAAACCACCTCATATCCTAAACCAATATGTCCATAAAAAAATTTGAACAACCATGCAAGTCACAAACCTACTATAATTGATTGAATCCTCAAATTCCCTAATGTCAAACAATCCATCATGCAAAAAATTATGGAAATGTTTTCAACATTAAAATGTGTCACATACCTAGATGCCTTCCTTGGCCATAAGAGAAAAATATTAAGCTATTCTACCTCTAACAACAAAATTCACATGTACAAATGAATAGTAATGGAAATAGCCGGGCATATTTTGAATTCATTCATTTCCTAAATAAAATTAATGGGATCACACATCATGTTACAAACATAAGAATTCATAGAAATACACATATGAGTGCTTTCATGTAATCAAGTGTAAATACACCAAACTAGTTGTTGAGGAGAAATTCACCACCCAATCATAGGAATCGATTATAGATTCCACCTCAAATCTAGACATTAATACCACTAGGATGAAGGAAGCTCCTACATGGATCTAATCTCACGTGGCCCAATGTCCCATCTCTCTCATGATAAGCGAATATTCTCTCTCCTAAGCACCACAGGCCCTCATCCAACCATCAGTCCACCATGGCACCCTCTTCTCTTTCATAATGCAAGGAAGATATTCCCTTTCTCTACTCCACAATCACTTAGGGATTTTCTTCTATTCCAGTGTAAGCAAAAGGAGTCCAATATTGTTGGTTTCCTAGTTTGAATTATTTGGAGGAGAAGCATTTGGCCAAAAACCTCCATGAGAAACATTAACTAGGTTGTAGGTGTGTGGTATTTGTTTAAGATATTGTGGACATTCAAACCATGGTTTTACCCTCAAAACCATCCTATTACCTCTTCGAATTCTCAACAACAAGTCCCCAACTTCAACAAGCCCTTGCCTCATGGCTTCATGGAATTCTCTTGTCATTTGTAGGCATAAACAACCATGGCTTTACACAAGGTTTCTTCGTACCAAGGAAAGTTTGAATGGGAGTGAAATGCTCATTGGAGAATGAAAGAATAATCCATGAATAATGGTGAATAATTCTCTCCACGAATAATTTTCACAAGAGAATTACACCCTTCTCAAGAAGTATGGGGAAACATCCAAAGGACCACCCAAGTCAAGTATTGATGGGAAATGTTTGTAAATAAGCATGGGAAAGGAAGTTTTTACTTCAAAGGACAAGTGTCAAGTCAATTACCCACAAACCCCCTTTCCTCTTTCCCTCTTGTGGTATCACGGTTCCCTTGTTTCTTCTCAAGCAACCTTTTAGGTGGATAGTACATTATTATGTATTTTCTTTTATTCGTGTTTTTACATACATAAGCACACCATGGAAAACATAAATTTCACACTAATCCTATCCCACCATGGGGACTCATATGCATTCACTATTCAATCCCTGACACTCCACATTAGGAATATCTACATTGCATTTACATTATATACACACAAGGTCATTTAACTCAACCCAAATGGCTTGACTCTCATCACCTAACCTCATCATTCAAATAACACATGATTTTTTGCATTATAATTTATAGATTGTAACTAAGGTATTACAAAATACTCAAAATTCCAAGTGTTGAACTTTCTCAGTGAATATTGAAGGTTGAACTAACCAATCAAAAACTCCATGTGAATTCTCCATGTCAAAATAATTGAATACTCAATCCATCATTTAGAAATGATAGACCTCAAAATCCTAATACAATTTTGAAACTTGAATTTTGACAACCTATGTATATCCCCCAGTCAAATGAGAGGTGAGAACTCCTAAGACTTGTGTATAAGTATCGTTAATGTACCCTCCCTGATATAGGAAAATGGTAACCATAATCCCCTTGAGTGAATTCTAAAGACTTGATCTTCAACTCAAAATACCTTTGTAAGTGGGCCTTGACCCATGCCTAAAATAACCTCCTACAATATCTCATTGAAAACACTCATATCCATATGCTAATGAAGTCTCTCTTATCAAACATGTTTGTGCCAGTGTATGAAATTGATGGTAAGATATATCCAAAGTTTTTACTTCTGAATTCCATCGCCAGGAATGTAGCCATCCAAATTGCACATGTTTTCTATGAGCTTTCTTTACTTTTCATTACATTTTTGCAAGATAGTTGTCTTCCCACAATGAGTACACGGTTTAAGATAGTTGTCTTCCCACAATTTAACTTCTTACAACCAACTTCATGATAGTGTCGACACTGGTTAGGTACTTGACCAAACATTTTAGCATCAAATTCATCATTAATAATATGTTTAATTTCCTTCAGCTTAGACTTGGCTCCAACTCTATAATCAACTATATAACGTAGTGAAGCAATAATCAACTTATGCAATTTATCCACAAGAAATCTAGCATTGACAAACTTAAACAATTTTGAGTAGTTAGGAATATGAAACAAATCAAAGTCGTTATTTTCATTTATGTTGAACTTGATATCTTCCCAAGGCCAATAAATGTTAAGGAAATATCATTTATAGAAAGTTGACCCTTTACCAATTTGTCTTCTTCCAAATATCCAATAATGTTTTTTTTTGTCACCCCACATTCAAAATTTTCACCTAAACTCATTTTTGAATGTGTACCCTACTTTTTATCTTGAAATTCACTTTGACAGAGGTTTGATTCAAATATAGGGTTATTCTAAAATATGATGGACCCTTTGTAACCCCTATTGGTGCCCTTTCGAGTAGCATTGCATTAGACAGTACATGTACATGGCCATTCACTCCCTCGTACCCTACAGTATATAGGGGTTCCCATATGTCTCTTGAAACCATCTATAGCTCATCCTATTGACTACATAAATTCTATAGTAGCACTGAGAACATCACTTGGGAAGTCTACTTTTGCATACATGGGTAATCAGGTAGTACGGATAAGGGTCCAATGAAACCTCTTTAGTTGGTTCCCTGAGATATTGGGTCAAAAACTACTATTGGACCCCGCTAGTATATGAAAGAGCTATAACACAAGGAAAACCCTTGTCTACAGAAACCCTCAAAACTCTAACCCTTGTTTCTTGAACAAAATAGAACAAACATAGAGGGGAAATTTTGCAACACAACCCTACCTCCTGCATTCAGGTTGCGAAATTACTACTAATTTTAACTACTAAAAATTAGGGAATTTGTTCACTATAGTATTCTTCATACCATAGTATAAATCCATAGGAGTTTTAAAAAAGAGCATAATGGTCTCGTTAGCACCATTATTTTGGACCTATCCCACTCAATTCCTATCTTTTCCTTGATTGTAGTGGTACCTATGACTTCTAAGCCTTTTTTATGGACCCACCCACCCTCTATAGCATCCTTATTTGGTACCTATCCCATTGGATTCCTCTCTTTTCACTAATAATAGTGGTACCCCACACCCAAAACCTCTCTCTTTAAAGACCCGCCAGCCCAATTTTTGTTGCTTCCCTCTGCCATGGCCCAAACCTGCAACCAAGAACTTGACAACTACCTCAATTCCTTGTCCATTGACATCACCAAGAACCAGACTGAAATTAAACACCTCAATGCTAATATTAATACCATCAATTCCACCACCAATTCCACAGTTGAATCCCTCTCTAAACATGTGAAGAGAAACCTTCAATCCTTTGTTGACGAGATACACAAATGGATGAGTCAATTCTAGGGCCCTACCTCCTTTGAACAACCTTCTCACTCATAAGGCATTGATTCCTCCCATTCCATGCCCTTTCATTCCAACCCACCTCATCGTGAATTTTGTCTTCCCAAAGTTGACATGAATAAATTTGATGGCTCGGATCTCATGGGTTGGTTCACTCAAATGGAACATTATTTCTCCTTGCATGGAATTACTATCGATATGTCCAAACTTCGTATCGATGTCCTTTATTTGGATCATGAGTGCTAGCAATGATGGCAATGGATTAAAAATTTAGGCGGATGGTATATTGCTTGGACCTAGTTTGTTGTAGATCTTTATGAACTCTTTGACACTAACACACATCATTTGGGTCGTTTGACCAAGCTGAAACAATATGGCATAGTGGAAGACTATATCGTCTCTTTTGAGAAATTGGCTTTCCGAACGATGACATGTCTAATACCTTCTTCTAAGAATGATTTATCAGTGGTCTGAAGGATGACATTTGAGCCCATGTTCTAATGGATCACCCGAAGACTTGGCTTGAAGCTACTCAACGTGCCAAGGAAGCACAACAGGTAGTTTCTTCCCAAAATAGAAAACCATCTTTTATTTCTCACCCTTGACCTACAAATACAACCCCTTCTTCCATTCCTCTAAAGATCCAGAAATTAACCTAGGAAAAAATGGTTAAATGCCAACTTAAGGGCCTTTGCTATAATTGTGATGAAAAATATTTTTGGGGGCACAAGTATAAGGAACAAAATATTTTTATGGCCATTTCTGAGGATGTTTCTGAATAGGATGGCAATGTTCCCCATTATGAATATCTACCTCGAGAAGATGATCATACCCCACCTTCTGATCCACCATAATTTGAACCACTTATCTCACTGAATTCCCTCACTGGTCTTTCTTCTCCCCAAGCCCTCAAGTTAATTGGCTACATTAAGCATAGGAAATTCATTATCCTAGTCGACAGTGGCGACACCCATAATTTTATTCATTGCTTCATTTCTCATGATACCATTTGGTGTATCTGTGTAGTAAACAATTTTCAAATCATGATTACAAATGGTGGTTCCATGAAATGTGGAGGGTGTTGTGAAAATGTGCACTTGAAAATTGGTTAGTACCACTTGAAATATCACATGTTTTCTATTGACATGGGCAATTGTGACATTGTGATCGATGTTGAATGGCTATGCACACTAGGCCCCATCACTATGGATTTTAAGTACTTAACCATGAAATTCCAACATGATGGAAAATAGTATCAATTCCAAGGTATCACGACAAGCTCCCCTAAGATCATCAGTTCCCACTGAATGGAAAAAATACACATGTAACATCCCTAGTTTGAATCGCCACAAATTATAATGTAATTGTGTAACTTTGGATTAGGTTGGTGAGTTGTATTGAATTAATATGGCCAAGGGCCAAGCAATGTAATATGTAAGCATTTGCATTATTTTTTTTAATAAATAAAATGAGATTCTAGATGCAAAGGTGACATGGAAAGAGATGGGGGATGAGTAATCCACAAGGCAGGGGGGGTCTAGAAAAGGGGATTTTCTCCATCAATTTAATTTTGAAATATTTTTCCATGTTTTTAATGCTTTGAGTGAACCTTTTGATTTTCCTTTAGTGTGGAAGAGCCTAATCATTGAATACATGTAAGAGTGTGGGTGTGAGACCAGGTTGTATCCCTTGTTTATTGAGAGTTGAGTTGAAGTACAATTAGCTTGGGGATGAGTGTATGTCAAGCAAGCAATAAAAGGGAGAAAAATTTGTGTGGGAAGGGACAATAGTTTAAATAGTCAGGTTTTTGCATGGGGAGCAAGCAGAGAACGGGAAAAAGAAGAGTGTTGGAGTTGGAGAAGCAATGGAGGGATAGTTATGGAGAGTTTTTGGATTTGAGGGCTAAAGAAGCAAGTTATCAGGCTTGTGAAAGAGGAAATTTGTCAGGATTAAAAAATAACCAAGTTGTCAGGTCCGCAGATTGAACTCCTGCGTGTGAGTTTCACTAGAGCAACAATCTTGTTGTTATTTTGTTTCTTGGTAGTTTTCCTAGCAATGAGGTCCCCTGAGTTTCCCAATAGTGATATTCCTAGTTACCTATGTCAAACATACCCTAATAAATTAATGGGATTCTCGATATACTAAGAGCAGTGAAGGGGTACATTCCTTGGGTTGGGCAAGTCAATTGGAAGAGAGTTGGTGGAAATTGAGATAGTTGTAGGAGAATTCCAATGGGTTGTGATCTGAGTTGTGAGAGGACAGTAAGAGACACCCTCTTTTGTGGATTCCTAGCCCCAGATCGAGGGTGATTTGTTGTTGAGATCTAGAACAATAAGTCTATTTTTGGATGGAATGCCCATCCCAAGCAGTTGATTTCACAATTGTTTTAAAAGATAAGTATTTTATCTATTTTCTAAGTTAGTTTATGAGTTTAACTATTGTGCATTTTACTCTATGTATGATAACGCTTTATATGTTGTTGTGATTAACTTATTATTTGCATTCATGTTATTTAGTATGTTTTAGATGTATGCATCTAGGGTGTAGGGTAGTCGGTGATGGAGTGTATTGTTAACACGCTCTGTTATGTAAAGTCACCGGTTTGAAACCATGACTTACCTTGTGTGTCACGCATGGGGAATCATGGGTACACCTGGAGGTTATAGTGGTAGCAGTCGGATAACACGGCCCTGTGTCACGTGAGTATGTGCCTGACTAGTTTTTTATTCCACCAGTAAAAAAAAAGGAATTTCGTAGATGTATTTGATTAATGGTATCACAAAATGGTTTAATATGTGTATTTATCTTGTAGTTGGTAAGATACATGATATGTTAGCTGAAAATTTGTATTTCTATGTGTATTTTACATGTAATGAACCTCAGTCAAGCTAGGGAATGTTACAAATTGGTATCAAAGCTCAAGGTTCAACATCGATCTTGTATGGACCAAGACCAATGCAAAATTGGTAGAATGTCGTTGTTGCAAAGTTTCACTTGTGGTGGATTTGGGAAACAAATGGTGAAAACAGAGTGAAATCCCCAAATTTATGACCAAATTTGAGGTTAAATTGCCTCAGAACAGTCGAAGAGAGGATTAATGAAATAAATTTGCAGGTTACAGAGTTAAATTCTATGGGGAAGGCATGATTTCGCATTGTCATGGTGATTGAAGAGTTGGAAGATCCATGGCTCATATCTTTTCAACATTAGGAATCAACAGTTGATATTCTTTCTGGAACAATTAAAACTTCCAAGTTCATCGAATACATTTCGGGAGAAAAATCCCATGGGGGAAAAGTCCGTGAAGGTAAAATATCGATACGCTTGCGGGCTATGGCTCGTGGAAAATGTTAATGCTATCTTCATTTGACAATTCGATGGGAAGATTCTGCAAAGGAAATCCCAACAAGAGAGTTGGGCATTTACAGGATATTCACGACAATTGTGAGTTGGAAATATGGACAATAAATTAAGTGAAGAAAATACTTTTTGCACAGAATATTGGTGTGCAGTACGTGCACTAAATATTAGCGCTATGCAATGCATAACTTGTGGTGCATGCTAAATATTGGTGCACAATATACACGTTGAATATTGGTGCTACGTGGTGTGGAACTTGTGGTGCACAAAGAATATTGGTGTGTGATACATGCATTAAATATTGGCGTTGTGCACTGCATAAATTGTGGTGCACGCAAAATATTGGTGCATAATACATGTGCTAAATATTGGCATTACGCAGTGCGTGAGCACAGAATATTGGTGTGCGGTATGTGTGCGAAATATTGGCACTGTACAATGCAAAACTTGCGGTGTGCACTAAATATTGGTGTGTGGTATGTGCGTTGAATATTGGAACTGCACGGTGTGGAACTTGTGGCGCATGTGACATATTGATGTGTGGTACATGTGGTAAATATTGGCATTACATAGGGAAGAACTTGTGGTGCACGCAAAATATTGGTGTGTGGTATGTGCGTTGAATATTGACATTGTATGTTGTGGAACTTGTGTGTGATGAATGTTGGCGCATGAAATATAACTTTTGTAACGTCCCCTAGATTAACCGAGGAACCTTACTTGTGGAAAATACACATAAATTTCAAATTTTCTCATGCTAATTGATTCTTCTAGCTTAAAAACTACGAATTAATCACATATTTAACTAGATTTTGTTACCCATAATTAAATGCATCTACAACATTCTAAATGAACATGATGTAGCCAAATAATCATCTACAATAGCACATAAAAAAATTGCCATGCACAGGGTAAAACACAACCATAACACTCATAAGAAAACTCAGAAAATAGATAAACATGTATCTTTTAAAACGTTTGTGTAACCAATTACTTGGGAATTACCTTCCACCCAACCATAGACATGTTGTTATAAATATCAACAACAGTCACCCCCGAGTTGGGGCTAGGAATCCACAAGAGAAGGGTGTCTCTTGCAGTCCACTCATAGCTCAAAATCCCACAACCCACTATTATTCTCCTACAACTATCCTGAATTTCTTCCAGCTCTCTTCCTCTTGACCTACCCAACCCAAGAAATGTACCCGTTCACTGCTCTCATTCCATCGGGCATCCCATTCATTTATCAGGGTCTCTTTGGCGTAGGTAACTAGGAGTCTCTATATCATGAACTCAAGGGAACTCACTGCCATGAAAAATATCAGGAAATAAACAACACTTGATGTTACAATTCATCTCACATAGGAGTTCACTATTCAGGCATGCCAACCTAGCTCTTAAATATTCATCTCAATAAATCTCCAAAAATTCTCTAGCATGCTCCAAAATTTCCCCAACCTTCTTGGTCTAGATCCAATGCTCTTTTTCCCTGCTCCCCCACTTGTTGTTCATGAAAAAATGACTGTGAAAAATTGTCTATTCCCCCCATACAAATATCCTCTATTTTCCCAATACAATTGAATACTCACTCTGCCCCATGTTGATTGTACTCCAGCCGCATGCTTCGAATAACTATGGGATGTGACCTACATAGCCACCATATTACATGAGTTTAATGATTCGACTCACATACACTCAAACAAAATATAGAAGTTATCCACAATGAAAATAACATTCAGAAATATGGATTTCGATTAATACCCATAATTAATATCCCTCTTGGACCCCTCTCAGACATTCTCTTCTCTTGTGGAAAACTCAATCCCCCATCTCTGACCATATTCCCCAACAATTGGCATCACATATTATTTATTAAAATTCAAAAAATATATTTTCAGATTACATCATTTGCCCATAGCCATATTCATACCTACATTATGTATTAATTAAACTGGGGATTATAGGGGGGATGTTACATTCTCCCTCCCTTACAATTGTGCATTGTCCTCAGAGCATAGCACCATGCTAAAATACATCTACAAATTTACATCACAATATTTAGAAAATAAAATTATGAAACATGTTTACTCTCTAACTGCAGTCCCAACCATAATCTTTCATTCTTCTCAACCTGTTGACCCAAGGAATGTGCCCCCTTTACTAACTTCAGTCCATCAGGATGCACCATTATTTTATCGGGGCTATCAGTAGAGGCGAACAAGAATGATGAGATATGGCTCCGGAACTCTAGCTACCAAAAATGGAGTCTTGCATTTTTAGCTTCTATTTTCTTCAAAATTGGAAAAACATTGCACGTAGTCATCCCGTGTAGTTTCTTCATGCTCCTATGTTGCATCTCCAATATCATAGAAGGTCCATTGAAACTTTACCATCCCTATGGATTTTTTCTGGAGAACTTTGAATTTTCGATCTAGGATCCGTATTGGTTCCAGCCAGAAATCCCCTTCATTTTCCACCTGGATCACAACCCAGTCAATTATGTGGTTATGGTTAGACACATATTTCTATAATAATGATACATGAAAAACATTATGCACTCTCATGCATGCAAGAAATGCCAGCATGTATGCAACTAGCCCTATCTTCTCTAGTATTTTAAAAGGCCCACAATATATTGCTGCCAACTCTGGGGAGAAAACCAATCTTAGAGAACTTCTCTTCACTTTCACTTTGAGAAAATCATGTTCACCCACTTTAAAATCTCTAAAAATTATGTTCTTGTCTGCATAAAAAAATTTCCAGTCCTGGGTAGCCTTTAAATATCACCTAATCTTCCCATATGTTCTTCCATTTCCTTTAACGATTATGGCCCAACGAAAACTATGTTTGTTGGGTTATACCAACTCACTGGTGTGTTACACTTCCTTCCATGCAATGCTTCAAATGGGATCATTTTTAATGAGGCTCGATACCCATTATTGTAAGAAAATTCCACTAAGTGGATATAATTTTCCCACTTTGATGGTTGGTCCATCACATACATTTTGAGCACGTCTTCAATGATTTTTTTAGTCCTCCTTTTTGGGTGATACGTTGTACTAAGATTTAAATTTTTTCCAAAGCCTTTGAATAACCCATTTAAAAAATCTGACGTAAACTTTGGATCTTTGTCTGAAACAATTTCCTTAGGCACTCCATGTAACCTGGAAACTTCTTTCATGTAAATATCTACAATGTTTGTTTTTTTTGTGTAGTCTTCACAAGAATAAAATGTGCATCTTTTGTTAATTTATCCACCACCAACATGATGGAATTATGTTGGTTCATTGTTCTGGGAATCTTTGTAAAAAAATAAATTGTATCCACTTCCCATTTCCACTTAGGAATGGGAAATGGTTGTAGCATCCCCACTGGATTTCTATGCTTTGTCTTCACCTTTTGTCACTCTAGACATTTGACGTTGGCCCCTGTCTATTCATCTACCTCTCAGTACTCCATATCTGCAACCTGTGAGCCTCGAGACATCATATCCTTAGTTATCCATATAAGTGGGGGATAACAGGGACCAAAATCCTCACTAAATGGGGTGGTATGATCCATATTGGATAACTATATTATTTTTCATCTATCTTGATGATTTCAAAGTGGAAAAAATTGGAGAAATAAGCTTGCAGGGTCATTTTAATGGAAGGTTCCAATTTGGAAAATTGGGGTTTGAAACCTTCTAGAGCCATTTGAGGAATCAAATGAATTTTTTTGGGGTCAAAAAATTCTCATCATTAGTTGATACCCCTTGATGTTATTCTACACATCGAAACCTTTCCAATTGTGCAAAAATTGCATCAATAAGATCTTGTATGCAAAAGTTATGCTTCACGCAAGTTGACCTACCATGTTGAGCACCATGGTATGAGTGGATGCCACATCAACACCCATTACTCACGCATATGGAGCTAGCCATGTATAGAATTTCAAGAATATTCTAGAAGGTCCAAAACCTTATCACAATTTAGGGTTGAGGAAATAAAAACCTTACCCCTAGATGGTTATTGGGAGATGTTAAATACCATGCCACTAGGAGGAGAAGGGGTTCCATTCTTTTGCATTGTATCTTGTTCCATAGCTGAGAAAAACATATAAGAGTGGCATTGTGAGAATAACAGAGGAGAAGGAGGATTTTGTAGAAGTCGTTCAAGCCACGATGTCAAGAGGTCCATAGTGAGTTCCCATTCATTTGTATCTTCATTTTATAACTGAAGCAAAGAGAGAAGAGAATATGCCTCACCTTCTAGATGGGTTTTCTCCCGTATTAGGTTTTCTAGGTCAAATCTCGTGTTCATTTGTGTGGATGGTCTGTATTTTGTGTCTGTTCTTTAATTTTTTAATATTTTAGTTATTTCTTAAATTCAACAATAAGCTAGAGATAATAAATCTGGGATCTAAGGAAATAAACAACACAAACCTAATAGTTTAGAATATCATAAGATTTGTTGTGACAAACCAGTCTAATGGAATATCCACAATAGTTTAGAGATCATTGTGAGTGTTGTGAAAGTGTGATATGAGCATAGGAAACACACCACTCACCACCCTAAAGGCATTAAAGAGAGCATGATGTAACAATATTATCAAGAGGACCATTATTGGGTGGGAGAAAAACATTGTAGATTAACTAACTGCACAAGCACATACCATATTGAAAACAAAGGATAAAGAGTAACAGGTCTCAATAGAACCTTGCATTTGTGTATTTTTCCATACAACTAGGAGTTGTTGCAATTGATTTACCTGTGTAGACTGATATGCATGGTTGATGCATAATGAGGATACTTTGACATAAGAAGAGACCCATGATGTTGCTACATAGTTGTTTCATGATGAAGCAAGATTTTGAGATTGGGAGAGATGTTTGGAGGCCTCTTAGGCCCTTGTAAATGTCATCATGCAATGTATTAAGACATTAGACATTAGACATTAGAATAAATGAATATATGAATTTATATGTAATAAATTGCATGATAAGAGAACTTAACAAATGATTAATTGGAGTGGGTGCAACCGCTCCAACCATTATTTTGATCGTATAAATACTTATGAAGAATGGATTCATAATGGTCAGTTAACCTTCCCAAATATATCTTTGAGTATTTATGTGTGCATATTTTCCAATATGTAATCCTTTCTTGAATGTGTGTTCAAACCCTAGTTTCAACAATCACCAAAAAAGGCATGTGAAATAAGTTGACAAAGATCAAGAAGAAGGGCTACACCCAAGGGTATATGTTGTAAAAAAATAATGCATGGACAAA
The DNA here is from genome assembly GCA_010110895.2 of Picea sitchensis. Classification (NCBI taxonomy): domain Eukaryota; kingdom Viridiplantae; phylum Streptophyta; class Pinopsida; order Pinales; family Pinaceae; genus Picea; species Picea sitchensis. The sequence goes on from SNQJ01S0002661.1 coordinate 573,987, forward strand.
TGGAACTCTACGTGTGACATAAATCATAACCCATTTTTATGGATGAGTTGTGATTCATCAACTCATCCATAACGCACCACAATTTTCGTGGTGCAACATAACACACCACAATTTTCTTGGGCATGATACATTGCAGGTGAAAACATCTTTGAAGACATGATGAAGGAATAGAGGATGACGGGAGAAAGAAAGAAAACTTTTCAATGAAAGAAAAAGAAAAAAACTTAGTGCAGTGTGATGGATCACATGAAGAAAATCTTCATGTGATGTGTCGCAGGAGAATAAAATTTCAAGTGATGCAATGACAAGGAGAGTCTCCCTTTGTTTCAAGAAAAGAAGTTTTATTGTGATGCAACAAAGATAGGAAGAGAGATTTACCATGAGAAGAGAAAATTTCCTCTACTATGATATGTCTCAAGAGTGAAAGTTTCCAAGGATGTGACAAGGGATACGTCAACAAAAAAGGTGAAGGAAAAAGGGAGAATTGACACATCAAAAGAAAAGTTTGGATGACGTGACAATGCAAGAATATGATTTTCCTTGCTATATGTCACAAGGACTAAAAAAATCTAGCCTTATGATAGAGGGAGGTGGCATAACTTGTCGCGAGGAGGAAAAAATTCCCCAATGTGATACATTGCAAATAAAAGAATTTCTAGGTGCGATGAGAACTTTGTAGGAGATGCACAACGACACATGGAATAATATTTTTAGAGATGTGATAAGCCAAGAAGGGGAAGTTTTTCTTGA
>SNQJ01S0002661.1:584524-622611 GCA_010110895.2 Picea sitchensis
CTTAATATTTTTCTCTTATGGCCAAGGAAGGCATCTAGGTATGTGACACATTTTAATGTTGAAAACATTTCCATAATTTTTTGCATGATGGATTGTTTGACATTAGGGAATTTGAGGATTCAATCAATTATAGTAGGTTTGTGACTTGCATGGTTGTTCAAATTTTTTTATGGACATATTGGTTTAGGATATGAGGTGGTTTTGAAATTTTACCAAGTTTACTTCTTAGTCATTTCCTGGAAGAATTATGATTCACTCCTTTTTGAATCATTCCTAATATTTTATGCACAAGTTTTACAATATACAATATTAGGATGTTGATTAACACTTTTTTCTATCAGCTAGATTATTAGCAATTTTTTATGTGTTGTTTTCTAAGAGCAATTTTATGGAAATTTTGTTCAATTTGATGGTATTTAGACTTTATAGAGATGGCATTTGGACTTAGGAGAGGGAAAATGCTGCTTCTACACTTTTTATTGGAAACCTGGATTATCAAGCATTTTTAGGATTTGGGATGTGTTGGACTCAAGGCCAATTCACTTCTCATTAAGGTTTCTCTTAATAGTTTTGGATTCACATTAGTGAACACATACAAGTTATCTATCTCATTTATTACACGATGAGATTTCCAAATTTGGTATTTAACATTTACTTTTGGTTGTTTTCTTAAGTGGATATTCATCAATACTTATGAACTTTTAGATTGCGAGTATTAGGTTGAAGACTTGGATATGATATTGGTTTTTGCACTAGTTTCATTACCTAGGTGGTACAATTGTACAACTTATGATTAAGTGGGGGATTGTTGACCACCTTGATTTGTACCTTAGGATATAGTTCTTATTGTAGGTATCATATGGATAGTTAACATTTGTATTATGGTCCCAATCTTCCCAATTAGGCACCACTAATCATTATATGATGGTTAATGTGGATTGCACTATATAATGTACATTGTTAATATGCTACATAGGTTGGCTTCTTGTCCTTTTCCTCCATTCCCTATGTCTCATTGAATATCTTCTTGTTGCTTATATTATTTTATGTTGATAGATCAATGTAGCATTAATCCTCTCTATTGGGATGCCTCAACTTTTTGGGTTTAACCTAAATATGTATGTCCTAAGCCCACCTTGTGTAAGAGTTCCAGTTGTTCTATGATATACTATGGACTTCTCTAAGCATATGAAAGAAAAATTTAGGAGATTTTTGAAATTAAGAAGATCCATCGAGCTTGTGTTCATAGATTAATTTTTCCCACAATCCAAACATTGAGTTGCACCATTTATAGATACTTAAACGAAGTTCATTAGGCAGATCAACCCACCATTTGTAATTAGAAATTAGAATGGATCAAATGTAACATAACCAACCATGTAAGTAGCATTAAGGAGGCGGGGTATTCAAAAAATTTCATCTTTAAGCATTATTCCAAATTCACTTTCGAGCTCATGAATGCATTCTCCTTGTTGGGATATTTCCAAAATATGTACTCTTGCTTAATTTTGAGCATTGAGCATGAAGTTATGGCCCTTTGAAGTTTTCACCTATGTCTATCTCTCTCCTTCCATGTTAGCATCGATACGGCTCCACATGTGCCAAGTGAAATAGCATTGTATGGTGACCCCTTAATGAGTGTATGTATGACACAACTTCAAGACAAACTCCCCCTTCCTAGCTTATCACATCTCTAAAAATATTATTCCATGTGTCGTTGTGAATCTCCTACAAAATTCTCATCACACCTAGAAATTCTTTTGTTTGCAACGTATCACATTGGGGATTTTTTTCCTCCTTGCAACAGGTTACGCCACCTCTCTCTATCACAAGGCTAGAATTTTTTTAGTCCTTGTGACATATAGAAAGGAAAATCATATTCTTACGATGTCGCATCATCCAAAATTTTCTTTTCATGTGTCAATTATCCCTTTTTCCTTCCCCTTTTTTGTTGACTTATCCCTTATCACATCCTTGGAAACTTTCACTCTTGAGACATATCACACTGGAGGAAATTTTCTCTTCTCATGGTAAATCTTTCTTCCTATCTTTATTGAATCACAATAAAACTTATTTTCTTGCACCGAAGGGAGACTCTCCTTGTCATTGCATCACTTGAAATATTATTCTCTTGTGACACGTCACATGAAGAATTTATTCATGCGATACATCACACCGCACTAAGTTTTTTTCTTTTTCTTCAATTGAAAAGTTTTATTTTTTTCTCCCTTCATCCTCTATTCCTTTATCACGACTGTAACACCCCAAGGCCGAGCCCTTGCTGAATTGTAATTATGTTTAGAGGTTGGTGAGATGATTGGTTATAAGCTAAAAGACTTAAGTGTTTATTAGTCTGGTGAGCCAGATGCTAAGGCCAATGAGTCTAATTTTGTATATGTAAATACTCGCATTCATTAATAAAATTACATTGTTGCGTGTAGACTGACCACGAAGAAGATTTATGGGGGAATAAGCTCCACTAGGTGGGGAAGGGACTAAGTGTCTAGGCCTAGGGGCTAAGCTAGAGGGCTTACCTCTAAGGGAATAATATTTTATTATTATTTCCCAAAGGCTATGGTTGACATAAGCCGTGTTGTTCTAAGTTCTTGGGAAAAAGGGAGTGAGTGCTAAGTGGAACTCATGCGGCTTCAGGGAGACATGTGTCAACTTGGGCGCATGCAGTTTATAGCGAGGATAGCCAGCTCGTTGGGGGTTCACTTCCCATTCTAGTGTTTTTTCCATCCTTGTGTCTAGAGAATTCCCTTTCCCGGTGGAGTTTAGTCCTAGCTCGGGGGTGACCTAGTGTTGAGCGTGAAAAGCAACGTGGTCTAAGGCTGGGAGGTTCGTGGAAGGTATGCACGCAGTTAGTGGTCATCTATTAAAAGATAAGTACCAATTATGTGTTCGCTATATGTTGTGTATTTGTATTTGCATTACAATTAATGAGTAATGCATGTGTATATATATGTGTGTGTGTGTGTGTGTTGCATGTATGTGTTAATGTTGCTTTCGCATGAACATGTTTATGAGTAGAGTATTGATGTCTGTTTAATTTCATTAGATAGATATATATTTATATGTGTGGATACCATATTTTATCTCTATCTTTCGGGTAAGTTTTATATGTGATTTTTTTACCGCAAAGTTACTTGGTGGCATGGCCTCGCCTGTTATTTAAGGCCGGGAATGTCACCAAAATGTTATCAGAGCAATAAAGGCAAAGTTAAGGTTGCTTCGGTAGTGTTACCTGGCAGGGGTTGAAGGTTAGGGTCATTACAAATTGGTATTAGAGCCATGGTTTTGACATTGAGCCTGGATGGGCCATGTTAGTGGTTAACGAGACAAATATTTCAGAGCGAATTGTTGTCGAAAGGGACAAAATTAGAGGTTATGAGCATCCCTGGGTGCAAGGAGTGCATCGACAGAGTCTTTGACTCAAAAAAAATCTCGGGAGAAATAGCTTGAGTTTTCTGGTGAAGGGACGCGAAGATATGTTGCAAGGAGTGCACATATCTAAAAGTTGACTAAGTGTCGAAGAAACCCTCTAAGGAGAAAAAGGTTCAAGAAACGAAGCTCAGGAGAGATAGCGAGAAGAAATATTCAAAAGGGGGGAAACTCTCAAGGTTTAACGAGTAAACGGTTAGGATTTCTTCAGGAGGAAATAAAGTCACCCCAGACTATCAGATCTAGAAAAGTTGTGAGGCGGTTAGCCGTGAGTTCCTTTGGAAATCCATGGAGTAACGGAATCCGTCTATGCCGTCAATCTGAGATAGAGGATACGTGGCAAAAATCCGTGTACTTCAGGTGAAATCACTTCAAGAGAAAACGGGTGTGGAGAGGTTGAAACTCCCAAAGCCCGAAGAGCCGAAGTGAATTGCAGTCGTCGATCTGTGGGAGACACACATTGACAGATCGTCGACTTCCGGTGAAATCACTTCAGGAGAAAATGAGCATGGAGAGGTTGAAACTCCCAAAGCCCAAATAACCGAAGTGATTTATAGTCGTTGATCTATGGGAGACACGTGTTGACAGATCGTTGACTTCGGATGAACGCACTCCAAGGGAAAGAGAGTGTGGAGAGGTTGAAACTCCTGAAGCTCGAAGAGTCGAAGTAATTTATAGTCATTGATCGGTGGAAGACACGCGTCAGCAGATCACATACCTGGGAAGCGGGGAGAAAAAAACGTGTAGCACCATGTGGCAGGACACACGAAGTCGACATGTGGTCCAATCAAGCAGGTGACACAAGGTAGTTAAACTTGGAGAAGAAGTTCACTGGATTGGGGCTGTATTAACTTTTATCACTATCTATCAATATCGATGGCCAGCAGGCATTGCGGAGATTGAAGTTCCACGATAGATAATTCTACAAGGCGGTCCCACAATCCAAACCACGGTTTCCCGGAAGGGGTACATGTTAGTGTGGGGACAATTATGGAACAATTGGTGAGTTAATCTAAAACCGCCAAGCCCTGCCCCTACAATTTGAAAAGTACTAAAGTTGATGTGACGTTTTCGACATTTATTAGTTCAAGAATGGAAAACGTGGGCCCCAGTAGATGCATGGTGCCATATGGTGAAGTCCGAATACTTGAAACTCCCTAAGAAGAGGTGCATGAAGGAATTTGGATCGTAGATCCACCGTTCTTTGCGCATTCTACAGCTCGTTGTTCTCTGATGTGGTGACGCGCGAAAAAGGGGAACCTCCGAAGCTCCGAAGCCCGAAGTTTCAACACTCCGGATAAGCACCCAAATCATTAGCACTCGGTCCCAGCCGTGGTCAAAGGCGAACCAAGGACTGAGGAAGAAGGGGCTAGCATCGAATAGTGAATTGTTGCAAAACATAAAGGGGCTTAGAAATAGAATCGTGGGGATTTTTTATCAACGCAGACCCACTGAAAATGGAGTCTGATATTCTTTCTGTTGAATCAGATTGTCTAATTCCTATGGAAAATTATTAAAGACTGATATCCTGACAAAAATTTGGTTGACTACGCATTTTGCAGAGTTAACAATTGACAGAACTGAACAAAAGTGTTGCATAATGCAGCGGAATGAAGGAGACACATGATGCTTACAGTTTGGAGAATGAAGCAATAGGAAGGGATGTCCATTTGGGAGTTGAAGGAACAAACTCCAATGGGCATGGAGAAGAGATAGATAAAGAAGGAATGATCTGAAAATGGAATGTACTTGTTTAAGGGTGCAAGGTATCCATTTTCCATAATTTAAAAAGTGAGTTATACACTCCAATGTGACCTCTAGAAATGTGAGAACTTACTATTTCTTATACAGAGATAGACTGTAGGAGCATTATGTGAGAACTTACTATTTCTAATACAGAGATAGACTGTAGGAGCACTTACCGGACATGTCACCTCTAAAGATAGGATGAGTTCCATAGGGTACCTAGCCCTTTACAAGCTCACCAAAGAAATACTACAAACACTTAGAAGTTAAATAAATCTTAATAAGACCTTGCTTCATGTGTTTTAATAGGCAAGATTGGTTCATGTGTTAAGTTTCTTGTTTGTTCTTGTCAATGTTTATGTGAGGTAATGCTCTTTACATGCTTAAATATGTGTTATAAATCAATACACAGCAATAAAAAGTGCAGTAAATAACACAACAAACTCACTATAAATAAAGAAGATGATAAAGGAGTTCACCCCTCTCCTCTGGCTAATGCCTCCTTGAGCCTCCCTTCAATGGTTCTAGGCTCGGGATTAGTTTGTCAAATGTCGTACTAAGTTGCCACTAACTCCAAATGAATGTACGACTGCACCATTGATTCCGTATCATTACAAAAACCCCAAATTGACCGTAAAAACTCTGTAAATGGACAATGGCTCATCCAACAATGACCTGTTCTACAAATGGCCTCCAAGCTTCCCCGAAAAGAATGAGGTAAAAAATACCTGTAGAAGTCCTCCAATGGATCTGCAACCAATCCCAATGAATTCAGAGTATGCACAAACAAATAAGAATGACTATTCAATCTCAGAAAATAGATATGTGCTCATCTGAGCAATGCCTCAAACAATAAGGGCTTCAATCTTCATGGAGCTTCCTCAAGCTTCAAATGTGAAAAACCTGCACTTGGGCTCTTCAAATGCCTGTGAAAACTTCACCAATGGACTCAGGACGCCCAAAAACTCCTAGTCAGCTTCTCTTTTACGTAACCCTCTGATTTGGTAAAAAACTCATCAAGTTATGCTTGCCGCCATTTTTCCAAGCCTGCTACAAGCTCGCCATTTCGCACTTGTGTGAAAGTGAACCTAGCTCCAGGCGTTTTCTGTCACAAAACTCAGCACACCACGCACGCCCCACAATTGGTGTCAAACTGTAGAACGGTTAACGAAAATCCAAACTCTCGAAGTCGGAGGTGTTGGGCGCATTGGGGACCATATGTCCACATCCCGCGCATAATGGGCTAGGTTTTAAAACGAACCAATGGACAAACGCCATGTGTTGGGCGCGTGGGCACTCCGTTGAAAACCACAAAAACCAAGTTTAAAACCACGCACCAAATAATATGCGGGTCATATGGTAATGCAAATGCAATAATCGGGTTAAATAATCAAACCCAAAACCCCACGTGCCATATGATAGAAGGTAAGGTCATATGTGAAAATACATACAACCGTGAGCCAAAATATGGAAACTCCCGCGTGCAATGGTTATAAACCAATGTAAAGGTGCGCGCCCAATTCACGGTGGCATGGTCGTATGGGAGTGATAGCTAATAGACCACTCTGCCTGTGGCTTAGCCCCTACCGACCCCTTCAATTTCAATAATCGTAATTACTGCTAAATAAATATAAACACATATGGTTATTAAAACCAAATGTTTCTTGCCACATGGATGGACTATTGTTAAACATTTTAGGATGGAAAGGAGGTCCGGGGTCGAACTTCGCTGCCTCCATACTCTTAATTAAACCAAATTGGAATAAAATTGAAGGGACACGTATTTATGATTGGGCCACGGTCTCTTTTACATTTCGCCATACAGGACACGTACAATATCACATTGGCTAATTGTTAACCAATCATGACATCAGTCGCTGTGGTGTACTTTTATGCTAATGTCATCACACGTACCGTACCTGGATCGCCTACGCGACTTTTTCCCCGCTTGACCTTCCTAACGTATCGCTATATCTTCGCCTCCCGACGTCCAATATTGAGACTAAAATCTAATTATGCTTGGATTCGTGAATGACGTAGGGATACAAACCCATTTGTTTGAGGCAATTTCGGTGAACTTTGATTTTTGATAGGTAAATTTGACCTCTCGTCCGACATTCTGACCACGCTTCCCAATCGAAGGATTTTTGGACCCAATAAAAGTCGATAATCATCGATCTCGAGCTTCAATGCTCTTCGCTTTCAAGTTTTATCGACTTACTTGAAAATACTTTTCACAATCAATTGGTAATTGCCATGCCCTCGTCAAGAATCGACTATGTCACTAATCAATGCTTCCTCGTCACCACCCATCGTTTCTCCGTGAAAATAAAGACCCATGCCTTCCCACTCAGAATCAAGTCCCTCATATGAACTTCTTTTATGCCAACAATCCGCTTCCAATGGTCGTAATTTTCCCGGCATTCCCGCCGCCAAGCCAAGAAAAACATCAATCCCGAAAATGAATTATACAAGACCTAAAAATAAGGACAAAGAAAGTCTTTTGCTCTTCAAGCAATCAGTCGCATCTTGTACTTCATCAAACACATAGAGTTTTCCTCCATCTCCGTGTACTCAAACTTGACTTACAAGTCATCCAACACAATCGACTAAAACAAGTCAAAACATGAACGCCATCCCATAGACGCTACATTGTCGCCATGAAACTCATGGAATTTCAACCCTCCAAATGACAAGTCCAAAATGGATAAACGAATATTCTGCATAACAACCATGACTCATCCACATGACAATTACCACATGTACTTTCAAAACCAAATGCATATGCAAAGTCCTTCAACTCTCTCTCATGTACAAACATAATGCGCATAAACTCAAAGCATGTGGGTAATAAAGAGCTGAAAATGAAAATGTAAATGTATCAAGCCATACAATGGGATGCGATACCCCTCTCTTGTATGTTCTTGAATGAGGAGCATAACTCAAGTATGCTTACCAAAATAAAAGCTTCCTCTATATGCAACTTGCTCTCTACCAAAATATGACAAATCCACCCAGCTCAAACTTCAACAAAATATACATAACAAACGCGTATCTATCAGTAGAAAAATGAAAGCCTTGCATCGACAAAGAAACAATCACTACCAAGCAAACTCAATGGCGAATCCTTATGTTGAAAGTGGTCTTCTTGTGAATCGTCCTGTCTCACCTCAATGATGGAACTTCCTCTTCCATTCTTGTCAATCTTTTCACCCAAATGCTTCTTGTGTCTTGGATGAGAGGTTGGATGTAATGTCCAACACCTTTCAGCAGTATGCCCATGCTTATGGTAATAAGTGCAACACATGTTCATCTTCTTGACAGCATGATTCACATTGTTCAATGGAACTTTGGCTTCTTTCCTCCTTTCCTTCAAAAGTTTCCTGTATGTTGCCATTCTTTTCCAACATCTAGAACACTATGGTTAAACAAACCACAAAAGAACATGCAATTCTTTTCCAATGCTTATGTGGAAATTTACCATGCTTTACATGATCAAAGGAAATATGATTGAAATCAGATTTATACCTTCTCTTTTACCTTCATTACCTTCATGAGGAGGTGAATCAAATGAAGAAGAAGCTCCTTTTGAAACATCATCAATCTCTTCAATGGTTTTAGAACTTTCACAACTCTCTTGTTCAAGTGCATTCTCATGCACACCTACTTCTTGCAAGGTATGTTTCAAACTATTGCATGCATCAAGGATACAATCTTTACAACCTGGAGATAGAGAACTTGGAATGAAACTCCTTCTAGGGAATCGCTTCAATTGCCTTCATGGTCATGGAAACTTTCTCCATAAGATTGTTCATATCCAAGACCCAAATTCTTAGGCCTACCTCAACCATTATTGGCTCAACTATACCCTTTGCATGTTTGCCCAATCCTTTTTCTTCATATCCCATTTTGGACATCAATTTGTACCCTATGCCTCTGGTATGTTTCTCAAAAGAACCAATATCAACACTCTTATAAGAATTTGAAGACAACCTAGAATTGTTTACCTCTTCTTCAAGTTGATACTTGGCTAAGGCTTCTTTGGCAACAAGGAGTTGTGTCTAACCATGCATCCTTTCCAAATTTCCATGTTTGTAATAATGGGTTGGCCTTCCAGTTTCTAATTATCGAAGCAACTCTTCCCTCATGGAATTCCACCTCTTGAAGTATAGAGCTCTTCTTTCATCCCTACACATTTCTCTGCACCATATTCTATCATGATGAAAATTTTGCTTCCAAGCCTCATCAAAGACCCGAAGGAGGATGATTTTGAGAACTCACTTATGGAAGTTGTCATTATAAAATGAACAAAAGAGCTTTAGCAAAATTTAGAATCTATTAACAAATCCTGAACCAAATGATTGCAGAGTCAAACTCTTATTCAAACAACATGTTTTTGCATCAAACTTCTAGTGCTTCATAGATTGTCTTGAGATCCTTTGGGTAAGGAAAATGTCTACTATTCCTTTTTGTCTTCTCCAAGACTTAGCTATTTAGTGGCTATCCCCAAACTTCTACAAACTCAAACAACAAGTACTTTGGAGAATAATAAAGCAGTCAATCTTCAACACTACTTAAGACACCTTTCAAGCTACACAATCAAGATAGTGATGTCATTCAAGCAAACCTAGTGCTCAGATACCATCTGATCCGGAAATGGAATGTACTTGTTTAAGGATGCAAGGTATCCATTTTCCATAATTTAAAAAGTGAGTTATACACCCAATGTGACCTCTAGAAATGTGAGAACTTACTATTTCTTTTACAGAGATAGACCAGAGGGAGACACTGGACATGTCACCTCTAAAGAGAGGATGAGTTCCAGAGGCTACCCGGGTTCCCTTTACAGGCTCTGCTTAAAGAAATAATAAGTAAACACTTAGAAGTTAAATAAATCTTTAATAAGACCTTGCTTCATGTGTTTTAACAGGCAAGATTGGTTCATGTGTTAAGTTTCTTGCATGTTCTTGTCAATGCTTGCGTGTGAGGTAATGCTCTTTACATGCTTAAATATGTGTTATAAATCAATACAAAGCAATAAAAAGTGCAGCAAATAACACAACAAACTCACTATAACAAAGAAGATGATAAAGGAGTTCACCCCTCTCTCGGCTATGTCTCCTTGAGCCTCCTTCAATGGACTTGGCTCTTTGGGATTAGTTTGTCAAATGCTCATTACAAGTTGTTGCTCAACTCCAATGAATGTACAGGCTGTACCCATTGGATTCAGAATACATAAAACCCCAAATTTGATCAGAAACTTCTCGCGAAATGGACAATGGCTCATCCAACAATGACCTCTTCTACAAATGGCCTCCAAGCTTCCCCGAGCAAGAATGAGGTAAAAATACCCGTAGAAGTCCTCCAAATGGATCTGCAACCTATCCCAATGAATCTAGAGCATAATAAACAATCAAGAATGACTATTCAATCTCAGAAAATAGACATGTACTCATCTGAGCAATGCCTCAAACAATAAGGGCTTCAATCTTCATGGAGCTTCCTCAAGCTTCAAATGAGAAACCCCTGCACTTGGGCTCTTCAAATGCCTGTGAAAAACCTCACCAATGGACTCAGACGCCCAAAACCCTAGTCAGCTAACCCCATTTGGTCAAAACTCGCCAAGTTGGCGTTGGCTTCATTTTTCCTTCTCCAAGCTCGCTATTGTGCTCACCATATTGCACTCAGGTGAATGAACTCTAGCTCCGTGCTCACAATAAAACTCAGCACACTAATGCTACCAAGAATTGCGTCAAACCAGAACGGTTAACGAATCCAAATTTCAAGTTTGAGGTGTTAATGATGGGGACCATGGCGGCTATCATTCCCGCCAAGATAATGGGCTAGGTTTTAAAACGAACCAATGGACAAACACCATGTGTTGGGCGCGTGGGCACTCCGTTGAAAACCACAAAAGCCAAGTTTAAAACCACGCGACCAAATAATATGCGGGGTCATATGGTAATGCAAATGCAATAATCGGGGGTTGAATAATCAAACCCAAAAACGCGCGCCATATGACAGAAGGTAAGGTCATATGTGAAAATACATACAACCGTGAGCCAAAATATGGAAACTCCCGCGTGCAATGGTTATAAACCAATGTAAAGGTGCGCGCCCAATTCACGGTGGCATGGTCGTATGGGAGTGATAACAGATCAATTTGCCTGGCTTAGCCCCTACCGACCCCTTTCACTCTCACAATCGACCGCTAAATAAATATAAACACATATGGTTATTAAAACCAAATGTTTGGCGCGTTGGCGGATGGGCTATTGTTAAAACATTTGTAATGGAAAGGGAGGTCCGGGTCGAACCTCATGTCTCCATACTCTTTAATTAAACCAAATTGAACAGAAATTGAAGGGGACGGTGCCCATGGATTGGGCCATTGTCTCTTTATTACTAGCCATAACCTGAATATCGCGTCAATACCAATATCCAATTGTTAACCAATCACGATCGGGCCACATCACCGCCGTGGTGTACCTTTACACGTCACTTCCACGTGGTCGCACGGATCGTACCGCAAATACGCTTTTTTACCCTCGCTTGACCTCGGAATGTATCGCTATATCTTCACCCCGAACTGCTTGAGATCAAAACTAATTGGCGCTTGGATTCGTAATGACGAGGGATACAAACCCATTTGTTTTGAGGTAATTGAACTTTGATTTTTGAGGTAAAATTTGACCCCTGGTCCAGATTCTGATCAAGGAAACATGATGAAAATCATTGAAAAGTTGCAGAAAGATGTTCAGACTCACCGATCAAATACAAAAAATCTCATAAAATCCAGGGAGCAACGGGGAGAATTCAACATAAAACTGATACAGATCCTGGAAAGAATCGAAAAGACGTTGGATAAGGAGAGTGGCTCAAGAAAAATAGGGAGTTGCAGGACCCCTGAGAAGAAAGGAAGATCAAGGAGCATTAACAGGCATCATTGTCACTCCCCAAAACATTCCAATAAGAGAGCACATAACAGTTCAAGTCCATCTCCTACCAGAAAGCATAGGAAATCAGAATTGGATGAATTGAAGGGTGAAATGAATAAAATCAAGCCTCCTACTTTTGATGGAGAACACAAGAAAGATGAAGATGCTAAGACATGGTTGTTGGGCATGAAGAAATATTTCAAACTGCGGAACTATTCTTCTCATGTAGAGGGAAGAATTTCCATTTACTAACTTAAAGGAAAGGCATCCATATGGTGGGATCATCTTGTGCAAGTACAACACGTCAGAGAGAAGAATGTTACATGGAGGTAATTCAAGAGACATTTTGAAAAGAAGTACTTAATTAAGAGGTATTATGATAAGAAAATGAAAGAGTTCTTAGAACTCAAGCTGGGAAGTATGTCCATTGATGAGTATGAAATAAGATTCTTGGAGTTGTTGAAATATGTCCCCTTCATCAAGGAATAGACAGTTAAGATTCAAAGGTATCTTAGTGGGATGCCATCTTCCATCAGTGACAAGATCCAGTATGATGACCTAAAAACTATGGAAGAAACTATAAGGAGAGAAAAATGCTTATATGATCAACAAAAAGAAAATCCTACTTTCCAAAAAGCTTGGGAAGACAAGAAGAAGTTCAAGAGGGAGCAAAGGGAGAAGGAAATCAAACCACCATTTTTTAGGAATAGTCCTCAAGGACATCCAGTTTTGAGAGAGCCCAAGATGGTTGAAGTAGGTGGGCAAAGGCCAAGACAGACACCTATGGAATGTTGGGGATGAAAAGGAGATCATAGGTATAGAGATTGTCCTCACAGAAAGGACAAGGTGAGAGATGTTCACAATGTTCAACAAGCAGAAATAATGGAGGTCATGGGCAAAAGAGTACCAAGGATCTATGCAGCCCTGGAAAACAAGCAAGTTGAGTATCAATCACACATGATTGAAGTTGAAGGTGTGATCAATAACCATGCCTTTACTATTTTAATAGACTCAGGAGCTAGTCATAATTACATAGATCCTAAAGTTGTGGAAATATTATGCTTGCCGAGAAGCAAGCATGATAAATATTGGTTGGTATAGTTGGCTACAGAAGCCAAGAGGAAAGTTGTTGAGTTGGTTAAATCATGTCCAGTGGGCATGAATGGACTAAGTACCAAGTCAGATCTAAATATATTTCCTCTAGGTTCATATGATTTCCTAATTGGTATGGACTGGTTGGACCAACACCATGCCATTTTAGACTGCCATAACAAGGCATTCACTTGCTTGGTTGAGGAAGGAAATCAAAGAGCAGTCCAAGGAATTCCCAGGGAAGTTGCTATTAGAGAAATTTCAGTAATGCAGCTAAAGAAATACTACAGGAAAGGCTGTCAATTATTTGCAACTCATATGGAGGAAGCATCTAAGGATAAGGTGCCAGTTCTAGAGGACTATGCAGTCCTGGAAGATTTTGAAGATGTGTTCAAGGAGGTACCAGGACTACCTACAAAGAGAGATATTGATTTCTCTATAAATTTGACGCCTGGAGCAACCCCAGTGTCAAAGACTCCCTACAGAATGAGTACACCAGAGCTGAAGGAACTGCAAATGCAACTTGAAGAGATTCTGAAGAAGGGGCATATTCACCCAAGTGTATCACCTTGGGGTACCCCAGTCTTATTCGTAAAGAATAAATATGGAACAATGAGATTGTGCATCGATTTCAGACAGTTGAACAAAGTGAATATAAAGAACAAGTATCCTTTACCAAGGATTGATGATCTCTTTGATCAATTAAAAGATGCAAAGATATTTTCGAAGATAGATCTCAGGTAAGGATTAAAGAGGAAGACATCAGCAAGACCTTCTTCAGAACAAGGTGTGTTCATTATGAATTCACAGTGGTGCCATTTGGGTTATCAAATGGACCTGTTGTTTTCATGTGCCTAATGAATGGTGTATTCAGAGAATATCTAGACAAGTTTGTCATAGTCTTTTTGGATGACATCCTGGTGTATTCCAAGTCAGAGGAAGAAAATGAACTTCATCTGAGGATGGTGTTGTTGATGCTAAGAGAGCACAAACTATATGCCAAATTGAGCAAATGCTCATTTTATCAAAAGAAGATCCATTATTTGGGACATATCATTTCAAAGGATGGGATAGTTGTGGATCCTGAGAAGATAGAAGCCATCAGAGAATGGTCAGCGTCAAAGAATGTGACAAAAGTTAGATCCTTTATGGATCTAGCTTGCTATTACAAAAGGTTCATTGCAGGGTTCCTATGGATAGCTCACCCCATCACTTCCTTGCAAAGGAAGGAGAATAAATTTCAATGGACAAAAGAATGTGAGAGAAGCTTCCAGCATTTGAAGTTGTTGTTAACTAGTGCTCCAATCCTGAGGATTGTAGATCCGAATGAAGATTTTGTAGTGTGTACAGATGCATGCAAAGAAGGACTAGGAGGAATCCTCGGTCAAAATGGGTTTGTGATATGTTATGAATCTAGAAAGTTGAAGGATCATGAAAATAACTATGCAACTCATGATTTGGAGTTGGAAGCCATAGTGCACACCCTGAAGAAATGGAGACATTACCTCATGGGAAGGATGTTTGAACTGAGGACAGACCATAATGGTCTGAAGTATTTGTTTGATCAACCAACCTTGAATGCTAGGTATAGTAGATGGTTGGAATTCCTTTGTGAGTACTGTTAACTCCCAAAATAGCACCGTCATTTTGGTCGGGTTCTATGGTGGATAGCATGGCTATTGATAGTTTCCTCAATTCATTGTTGAGTCTTTTAGCTGCAAAATTTTAGATTTTGATTGTTGAGTCTTTTAGCCGCAAAATTTTAGATTTTGATTTGACTTAAATTTGGATTATAAAGTCTTCTTTTTTCAAAATTATCATTTTTTACTTTCCACACCTAACTTGTTTTCAAAGGTTCATTGTGCGCTTTGGAAAGTGCCCACTTTCAACAACAAAGGAGATCAAGCTTCACCGCCATGCTACCGTTGAAAGTGTCAAATCTAAAAGGTTCTTAAAATCAGTTATCGAGTTGCGCGCTGTCAAAGATACATGTTTTAAATAGCTAAGGAGGGTCTTCTACAAGGTGGCGTGCTGTGGAAAGTGCATATTTTCTGCAGCTAACAGGGGCTTAAAAAGATGCGCGCTGAGGAAAGTCAGGATTATCAATAGCTAACAGAGGCTATACTCCCTGGTTGGAAACATCATATCAAATCTTTGTTTCCATATCGACATTGTTCGGCCAGCAGATCGCTTAGGGTTTTGAATTGCAAATGGAAAAATGATACTTAAACTTGCAGGGAACTTCAATCCCTTCCTGGAGCTCTAAATTAATATCCGACAACACCATTGGAAAGCTGAGATTCTCTAGATGTCGATCGAATATTCATATATGAAAAATGGATTTTTATGACCGAGAAATTGATTTTTTAAAATCTGTCCGCCAAATGCATCACTTTTTGACTAGTTAGTTGTGGAAAGTGGCTACTTTCAACAACACAGGAGCAGATTTTCGTGCGGTGTGTACAAGCCCCAACGCCGGTAATGTTACGATTTTCACCGTGATTCGAAATTTTGAATTGGAAAAGTGCATTAAACCTTTGAATAGATGTGTGGTGGATTATTCCATCAAATCAAAAGGTTATTTTGGGAAAGACAAGCCAAAAAAAGGAGTCTTTGGTTAAGTTTTGGTCATTTTTTATGGGCAAATGATAGGGATTTTGGCACACATCATCACCCGAATTCCATCTTTGGAGGAGCGATCAAAGAGCCTTGGAAGGCTAGGAGCTACACTTCATCAACTTTCAACCAATGACTGAAGACCAAAAGATAGAGGTTGACCCCATCTTGAGGATCTCTCCTTTATCTTTGGTGAATTAGTTTTGACTTTCTATTTTTAGAATATCGATCCATTGTTTTAGGATCTGAAACGATTGCAAGAGGCTATAAAGCCAAATACATTTTGAGTTCTAAGGGTTCGATTTTGGATAGAGGAATTGACTATTGTAATTGTAGACTTTCATGTTAATAATGCATCACGTTCCTTTCGGGATTTTGATTATCAGCTTCCATCCTTCTTCCAGATTAGTTATCCTGAAGGTTTGCTTTGAATGGTTGCTATCCCATTGTTTAGCTCATAGCCCCATAATAATTCTTTGATTGTCTCCTAGACCCTACTTCAGACCGGTATAGTTACAATTTATTCTCCAATCTAATTTTGAAGTCACCGGGATTAATCAATCTTTGAGAGCACCGTCTATTTGTTTATCATTTTCATGTTTGAATGCTATAAGTTGTATTGAGTTGTCCCATTGATCCACATTTACAAAATACAAAATATTCATTTTCTTTTAATTACTAAGCACCTCCTGGGTTCACAACCACGTAGGGTTTTGGAGTGATAACAAAATGGCATGCTGCTACCGGGAGCGAAGTTCGTGTTTATCTTCCGAGAATCCATTGTAAGCGATCTATTTCTTGATGATAGACAAGGAATAGACACTATCGCTTGTAATCATCTATCCGGCTACTCCATGAAGGATCTGATTCGGCTTAATTCACTTTATATTCCAATGTCAAAGTTTACGCTCTTGGCTCCTGAGGTTTGCACTCTTTGACTTCTTCGCCTCCGGTTTCACATCCAGTACCTAATGTGTCGGAATGGGGAGATTTTCTGACTATCTTCAAAGAAAGCAAAGAAGACAACTCGCTAACACCTCCCTCAAGTTTCATGCGAGTGCATGGATCTATTATTCACCAAGATGAAGATGTTCTGTGATGAAGATGTTCATGTTTTCATTATATGGTGATGCATGTCAATGGTATTTCTCTTTACCTCCTTCCAACATTTCATCATTGAAAGATTTTCATTGTAACCTTTACTAAACACCGTAAAAGGGATTTTTCGGATGAGTTTGCATTTGATAATTGCTGTGACGAGTATGAATTACATTGTAAACTTGAAGATGTAAATCTAGAAAGAGTTTCCCCTCATAATATGTCACTGCAAATGATCTTCACTTATATTGTGTTTTCTTTTCCATCAAAATGCAATTACAAATGAATTATAAAGAAACTGAACGCTCTCTTTCCATCCTTAAGTCCGATTGTTATGAATTGGAAGAGATGGTTTCTTTATCCACACAAAGAGATGATCAAAGATGTCTTCATAAAGATCAGATTGCCTCCTTTCAAAACTATGAATATGTTAAGCAGGCCGACATATCTGTAGAAGACAGTCTCAAACCTCCAATAGATAGAAAGGACAGCTTCAGTCTTTTGACGTTATCACGCTGAAAAATTGGAAAGATGATGAGTGCATTGAAAGTTCACCATTGAAAGTATTCGAGCAACAATAGATGTTGAAGGCAACCCACATATTCTAGACTTGCAGAAAAAGACAGATCGCAGCATACATTTGCGTGAAGGGTACCGTAAAAGATTCAGATCAGCAGTATGTATTATATGTTCTTCAAGCAGAGCTCGAGCAGCCTGCATCCAACAATGTGATTAGTAAAGATAGTTTTCAGCATCTCTTCAATTTACAAATGTTAGCTCAAAGAGGTATTTCTTTCCGACATTTATGACCCCGTTGATAACCATTTCCAATCAATGAGCATCAAGTGTGTTAAAACATTTTTGTCGGACAAGGGACAAGTTTGCTTCTGTTATCAACTATATTTCTGCGTGATATGGCTTCCATCATTTTTGGGCTAAGATCAAGAATGTAGCTTCAAGAAATCACTTTCCGACATGCTGGTTTAGAAGCACGCTTTCACTTGATCAAGCAGTCTCTACTAGTTAGTGTAGAAATAGATAGAAGGAATAAGCTCTTTATGAGCACGTAGATCATTTTTCAGCCTTCATGAACAGAGCATGCTGCATGTAAGCTACATGTGAGACAAGTCTCATAGTGGTGAGTGCTATCGATCGCATGATTGGTGCAACTCTTCACTCAGAAGAATAGCTATGGGCTTTGTAGGAACTTTCTTCTATATCCAGTTATGTTTGAAGTTATGGTGACTGATTCGACCGCCTGTACTTTGAGTGCTTGGATCCACATGCAATGGATATTCATAAAACTTTTCATTCTTCTCCTCTAGGATCCAATAAGAAGGATGTTCCTGCCAAGATGTTGAAATCACTCTTCTAAGGAAACCGCAGGAAGCAAAAGGGAACCATGTAGAAGGATATGGTGAATAGTCTCTTAAGTGGCCTCTATGGCTGATCACTCCCTCGATACTTCTTGTTATAGGGGTCGTTCCTACCCTCTGGCTACCATTTCTTCTGCTAATACATATCGTAACCAATGTGGCGGTCTTCTTCTTTGATGTGACTTTGACGTCGAGATGCTCATGTGGTAATGGAAATCACCGGTTTGGCTAATTGTACATGTTGTGCATGAGGCCTACCAGTTTTTGTTGATGATAAGAGGACCTCGATATTGATATGCTTGTGCACGGAGAAAATTTGTGGTTGAGTTCTTTGCTCCTAATGCAAAGAAGAGGTAGTCTCTATCTTTGTATGAAAACGTTGGGCATCACACACACGGGGTTTTTCCTCAAGCTGCAATAGACGTGTGGCAATGTGAGACTGTATGGATCGAGCCGTGATGCATTCGACATTGTGGAGGTAATTTCGAGATTGTGCAAGATCAAATTTGACAATGGAGTGATAGATGAACTTCTTTCTGTAGATATGCCACAAGAATACAGACTCAGTTCAGGGTTAATGGTATTGGAATATGGAAAATCCACCCAAGAAAGTGTTTTCGAGCAATTTTGTGTCGTATGGAAATTATAAGAGAAATTATCGCGCCAAATCCAAGTCAACTCATGAATCGGATCTAGATTGTCATCGGTCAGCAAAGAATGAAAGAGCCATATGTCAAATTTTGAAGGTGGGGGTGTCAATGTGTATTCGACAAATGTTACAAGAGCATACCGCCGTGATGGACAATGGCGTTTTGTTAGGTTTAAATCCACGAGTCAAATCTTAAAGTTGTTCAACATGCAAAGGCCATACTAAGTGCCATTTCTTTTAGTCTATCATAGTCATCAATGTATAAAATTCATATCCCAATACATGTGGAATTCTGTTCAGCGAAATAAAGAAATGAAACGCATTCTCAAGCCGCATGCAAATCGAGTCATGAAAGAAAGTTATGGAGAGGTTCAAGGTTTGACAGAACAGGTTCAACAATTAATTGATTAATTTCTTCTGCAACGCTGTCAGTGATTGTACCTATATTTGGAATGGACCATTGGTGGACGTCTTGAACATCTGGACATCATGAGGAACAGAAAGATGAGTGGAGTCCACGGATTGTGGAAACTTTTCAAAAGAGTTAAATCTGATTACCCTATTAGCCAGATTGGTACTGGCGCCATCGCATCGCAAAGCATCGCAGAGCCGGGTCAACTTTACATGTGGGTAAAGTGAAGACTTAATTTCCTCGATAATTGGATGTACCCAAAACCAATGCCGGATTAAGTGGGTGGCAACACGCTTGCATGGATGCCGGTAATACACATAGAAGTATGCCGGCCGATGATTCGGGCCATTGGCTTTTCCACGTTTCAATATGGAGAACTTGATTTGGTCCGCCGTCCAAAGTCATCGCAACCATAGTAAGATTGATATTCTTGAAGGAATGCATGCTATCAGTGTTGCCTGTGGTATTGGACACTCTCTTATAGTGGTTGACCAAACAAATATGGGCGATCGGATAGAAAATCTTGATGTATATGATTGAAGGAGTCCCATGAGGTCGCGTTGAGATCAGGGAGGATATACCAACAAAACAAATTGCTGACAAATCGTAAATAGAAACGGACTCCTAATAATAAAGAAATTACAAAAACAACCTCCAATAATCTTCTCGCTCTCGATGATCAACCTCACTTGCTTTAATTCCTCGTAAGATAATTTTGAAAATGAGGAGCCATCTTCAAATCCTGTTTCTGTCGATGAATCTACAGAGAAAAGAAATAAAGCTGGGAAATCTGCAAAGTGCAGAGGTATATGTGCATATTAAACCTGCATTAGGAGGGACATTCACTGACATTGCAATATGGGTTTTTGTCCCTTCAATGGGCCTGCCACTGCTAAAATTGGGATTCTCAATCTACCTCTGGGTAAAATTGGAGAGCATGTTTGTGATTGGGAGCACTTCACTCTTCGGGTGAGCAATTTTACAGGGGAATTATGGAGAATATATTTCTCACAACACAGTAGTGGTGAGTGGGTCAATGCCTCGGATCTAGAATTCATCATAGGTAATAAGGCAGTAGTCTATTCTTCCAAAAGTGGACATGCAAGTTTTCCTCATGCAGGTGACTACCTTCAAGGGGACATCAGACTTGGAGTAGGAATAAGGAATGATGCAGCCAGAAGCAAGTTTTCTCTTGATACTCTAGAAAGACTAATGTTGTAATTAAAGACGAAATTGCTTCTTTTCTCCCCCAAACCAGCTGCTATTCATCATGTTTCACAAGCCATCAAATCTCTTAGGTGAAAATGGGGTTCTATCCTATCGGATCAATTTGGATGAATTTCCTGGACATGGTTGGGCATATACCTCTACAAATATTGAATTTGACAACATTGACCGACGGTGGCTTCGATCAATGCATTTTTTTTTAAATGGTTTATTGCCTGATTTTGGTGTTTTAGTTGACTTTAAGAGATTGCACCTTGAATATAACAAATTGAGTGGTATCTTACCTCTATCTTTGGCTGATTTTCCAACCCCGAAAGAACTGCAGGTATGTGCAAAATAACCTGTTGTCTGGAACTGTGCAGTCACTAGCAGAAGGAGCAACATTGTGTTTCCACTAAAACTTGCAAACACAATGTTGCTCTTAGTGGAAACAGAGGAATGGAAATATGCACCGGATGATATTGTTAATGAGATTTGCTTGAGAGTTACAAGGGCATTAGAGGAGAAAGGGACCCAAACAAATAGCCATATGAAGTTGGTTTTTTCTCTAGCCAAGTCCAACAGCCCCATTCTTGAAGCTTATGAGAGGTCTATGCTTAAGTCAGTAACCAAAATCCTTGAGACCGGAGTAGTCACTGGGAACTCTCATCAACGTTTGCATGTTGTACCGATGATCAATGGTTTGTTGAAATTTGTAGTCATTCTTCTTCTTTTTAGAGCATGGATTACTTTACGATAGTGAAAGTCAGAACATAAGCTCGCTATTTTGGCAAGAAGAGTCCTTTCTTTGCAAAAAATTTTTGGCATGGAGTCGTAACGGATGTCACTCTACATGAGTGCTCGAAGAAGCAGCCCGATGGAGCTACTTAAACTTCATGTACAAGGCAACAAGTATCAACAACACCGCCGTGATTTCTACCGTTCTTGAATAGGTGCGATAATTGAGGTGGCTTCAAGCTATCGGTACAGTCGCAAGGAACTTTCCTATAACACCGACCGACATCAATCTAGAACTTCCTCTAAGTGTCTCCTGATGGCGATGCACAACACTAACCGATGCGTTTAAGCAATATCTTTGCCAAGCAGCTTTAAAGATATTACAAAGTTCCAAGATGATGTTATAGCTTTGCTATTGGCAGGTGTGGAGGCAGTTTATCCAGTGATGAATTGCAAATGGCTTCAGAAGATGTAGTCTATGATTTTGTGTCATCACGAAGAAGATATTCGTGGTTTTGTCCGGTGAAAGTACAGAAGTTGTTCTATCACTTTTACACCTACTAGAAAATACAAATATCAAAGTTCCAAAAAAACTACTACAGAGGCCCTTAGGCACCTTATCGGGAAGCAGATCCTAGTATTTATATCGCTTAAATACTTTTGGGAGATAATCCAGAGTTAAAAGTGCATGTACTTGAGGTGGGTGGCTGCTTGCTTTCACTTACATCTCATAGAAGATCTTATGCACGAGAACCGGCTGCCATCAGCTTCGATTTTGTGAAATGAGTGTTTTGGTGGTTTAGGGCGAGCCCGTGTGTGTGCTCATTAACCACCAAAAAGGCCGAATGAATCCATGGCCCAATACAAAAGGAACAAGGTCTGCTAGGTTATTGGAAACCTCACAAGGAGGACTCCATCCCAGTTGGAGCCAATGTTAACTCCCAAAATAGAACTGTCATTTTGGTCTGTTCTGGTGGATAGCATGGCTATTGATAGTTTCAATTCATTGTTGAGTCTCTTTAATGCGAAAATTTTAGATTTTGATTTGACTTAAAAAATAATTTGGATTGTAAAGACTTCTTTTTCAAAATTGTCATTATTTACTTTCCACAGCTAACTTCTTTTCAAAAGGTTCATTGTGCTTGAGGTGCCTGTCTTCAACAACAAAGGAGACTTCTTATCATTACGCTGTTGTTGAAAGTGTCAAATCTTTAAAAGGTTCTAAAATCGCTCTCGAAAGTGCGGCCGTCAAAGATACATGTTTAAAACAATACCTGGCGAGGGCTCCTGGCCAAAGTGGCGCTAGTTGCGGAAAGTGCATACTTTCCAGCCTACCGTGGCTTAAAAGAGGCACGTCGAGGAAAGTCAAGATTATCAACAAATTTCAATGTGAGGTCAGACTCGCTAAGTAACATCAGATCAAATATTTGTTTCCATATCAGACATTGTTCACAAAGGATCGCTTAGGGTTTTGAATTGCAAATGAAAATGATACTTTAAATCCTGTAGGAACTTTTCAACCTCTTCCCTGAGCTCCAAATTAAGATCTGACAACACCATTGGAAAGCCGAGATTCTCTAGATGTCGATCGACTATTCATATGAAAAATGGATTTTTTATGACCGTGAAATTCGATTTTGAAAATCTTGTCTTTCAACAGCCAAGTAGAAGGCGTAATTTGACTAGTTAGTTGTGAGCGGTTACTTTCAATCTTTCACAGAAAGGCATTTTTTCGCAGGTGCGCCGGAAAAGCCCAGAATGGCTTTAATGTTACGATGTTTCGATCGAAATTTTGAATTAAAAGCAGATTAAACCTTTTGGAATAGACAGTGGTGGATTATTCCATCAAATACAAAGGATATTTTGGGAAAGACAAGTCAAAAAAGGAGTCTTTGGCTAAGTTTTGGTCATTTTCAAGGGCAAAAATGATAGGGATTTTGGCACACATCATCAAATCGAATTCTACCTTTGGAGGATATGATCAAAAGTGAGCCTTGGAAGGCTAGGCTACACTCCTACCAACTTTCAAACCAATGTTTGAAGACCAAAAGATAGAGGTTTACCTCATCTTGAGTATCTCTCCTTATCTTTTTTGAATCAGTTTTGACTTTCTAAAAATAGAAAGTCAAAACTATCGATCCATTGTTTTAGGATCTGAACCTGATTAAAGAGGCTGAGAAGCCAAAGACATTTTGAGTTCTAGGGGTTCAATCTTGAAGAGGATAATATTGTACTCGTGACTTTATGTTATCATTGCATCACAAGTTCCTTTCGGGATTTTGATTAATGCTTTTCCATCCTCTTCCGGTGACATTATCCGAAATTGTCAAATCTTGAATGGCTGTCATCCCATTGTTTAGCTCATAGCCCGATAATAATTCTTTTGATTGTCTCTTAGACCCTCGCTCAGACCGGTTTAGTTACAATTTATTCTCCACCCACCTTAAAGTCACTACCGGGATTAATCAATCTTTGAGAGGATTGTCTATTTGTTTATCATTTCATGTTTGAATGCTATAAGTTGTACTGAGTTGTCCCATTGATCCATTTACAAAATACATGTGCTGATCTATTTCTTTTTAGTTACCAAGCACCTCCTCGGTCTCAAACTACGAGGGTTTCCTTTGGAGTGATAACAAGTACCTAATTGATATAAATCATATCCAAGGAAAGGAGAACAAAGTGGCCGGCAAATCAACAAAAGAGTTTTGAACTACATGCTACGGCTATCGCTAGTACATGTATCAAACTGATATTAACATGTGACTTTGAAGCCGTAAAATGCATATTTGTAGTACATTGAATTGGTGGTAAAGCTACAACAAGGTAAGATGCTGCCGAAAAGTGGAAGATTATAAATGGAAGTCGATGGAACACTCTTGCATAAAAACAAAATTTATGTACCTAATTCCTAGGAGTTGAGAATTATGATCTTGAAATAAATGCATAATGTGCCTTATGTTACACCTTTGGATATCGAAACAACAGCCCAGAGGTTCAAAAGCCATTATTTTTGGCTATGCATGAAGAAGGAAATTGCAGAGTACATGGCTAAATGCTTGTGAATGTCAAAGGGTCAAGATCGAAAGAGCACACCCAAATGGTTGCTACAACCATTTCCCATTCCTCGAGGAAGTTGGAATTGGTGACAATGGATTTCATGACAAGATTGCCCAGAACCCGCAAGCAACATGCCGATTCCACATGGTGGTGGTGGATAAGCTTAAAAAAGCTACCCATTTTATTCCATTGAAAACTACTCAAGGCATTTAATGTTGTTGATATCTATATGAAGGAAGTAGCACGCATGCACAAGATTCTAAGACAATTGTGTCTAACAAAGACCCGAAATTCAATTCCCCAAAGTTTTGGAAAGGGTTATTGAAGGGATTCAAAACGAATTTGAACTTAGTACAACTTATCATCCCTCGAAGTCCGATACAAACGTAGTTGGGTGAACCAAGTGAGGAGGACATGTTAAGGAGTGAGCTGTGATGACAAACCATATATAAATGGGAAGATTATCTACACTCTGTATAATTTGCTCACAACAAAGCGTTAACAAGCATCCTCTTTAAGATGAGTCTGCTTGAAGCACTTTTATGGAAGAAAGTGCAACACACCAATTATTTCTCTATCAGCTGGGTTGTCCCGGCTGATAGAGAAATAATTAGGCTAGAGTTGCTCAAGGAAATGGAAGAGCAAATGATGAATATTAAGCAGAACTTGAAGGATGCCCAAGACAAAATCGTGAAAATCTATGCGCATAAAAGGCATAACCCACTGTGGAAATTAAGTGGGTGACCATAAAGCTCGAAGGTGAAAGCCAACAAGTTCCCTGCTAGGAACTGCTCCAAGTTGGTAGCATGATATTGTGGGCCATTTAAAATCCTAGAAAGAATTGGACAAGTTGCATATATGCTTGCATTGTCTCCAGATCCATGACTGCATAATGTGTTTCATGTTTCATTGCTTAAGAAATATATCCCCGATGCTAATCATGTTATTGATTGAATGTGATTCAGCCTATAAAGAAGGTGTCTTGCATTGTGCATTTGAAAGCGTGATATTGATCGGGAAAAGCAAGCAACTCGAATCCATCCATAGGGCTTGTAAAAGACTAGTAGACCTGGTACTAGGGATGATTTTAGGGGATACTGCGGGCTAATTTTCCATGGTTTTCCAAAAACTAGATTCGCTATTCTAAAAATGATTCTACTTCAGTTCTATAGGATAAAACATTTTACCTTAAAAATCGCCAAAATTATAAAACTAAATAAAATCCTTAGAAATTTGAATATTTTTACAAAAATATCGGCAATTTATAGTTCGCACATGAAGGATTAGTAAGATCTCGGCCAAGGTTTCTACATTTTAAAAATAAATTTTCATCCTTAAAATCATCCCTCACTGGTACGGTCTTAAGGATCTAACATGGGAGCATGAAGATGCTATGCGTAAAGAGTACCCACATCTTTTGAAGCATTTTGAAATCTTTTATTGTTATAAATAAGTTTTAACCGAGGACAATGCAAAAATAAGGGAAGCGGATTGTAACACACCAAGGTCGAGCCCCCGCTAAATTGTAATTATGTTTATAGGGCTAGTGAGTCGTGTGGTTATAAGATGAGATACTTATAAAAGATAGGCTGGTGATCCATATGTTAAGGCCAATGGAGCCTAATTTGTATATGTAAATACCATCATTAATAAAATTGCATTGTTGTGTGTAGACCCACCACGAATAAAGAGTGATGGGATACTAAGATCCACTAGGCTGGGTAACGAAGAGGGGGCTGAGAGGCTGGAAAAAAAAGGGCTAAGCTAGAGGGATTACCTCTAAGGGAATAATATTTTTATTATTATTCCAAAGGCTATGGTTGACATAAGTCTGTTGTCCTAAGTTCTCGGGAAAAAGGGAACAAGTGCTAAGTGAAACTCATGCGTTTCTCAGAAGACATGTGTCAACCTGGCGCATGCAGTTTATAGGTGGGAAACCCAACATTGTTGGGTTCGCTTCCCATTTTGTCATTTTTCCATCCTTGCGTATGGACCAGTCTCGAGTTCCTCACAACCCTTACGTGATTCTTTGGAAGTCTGTCACCCTTCCCAATTGATCATGGATTCATGCATTGAACCAATTCTCCATCATCATCGCCTTTGTATCTAGTACACACCCTTGGAATCTCGCTAGCTTGTAAAATTTGAGTTATCCCGTGTTCCTCGGTGAAGCTCGGACACAATTGTATTCGCCTGAGTCATGCTGTGTCTTAGCGTTTGGATTTTGCCATTTTCATTGTCCATACATGTTTTCTGTTGCTGCCATCACCTGGGTGTTAGTTGAATGTTGTTGTTGTATTGCTTAGGTCAATCAAGAAGCTGTACTGCTCATGGAGAAACTCTCCCGTGAGAGAGTTTGTTGGGAAGTGAGTTCTTCGGGAAGGGAGTCCCGTAGTAGCCACAATACTCTGAGACTCCGGTACGTGCCTATTACTAAAGCCCAAGGTAAGGGAGGTGTAGTAGCCGAGGGAATTGTAATAGTGATGCGCCCCTCCTAGGTGAGAGCAGCGCGGTGGGGGATGAGGGTTTGTTTGTTGTGGGCATAAGTGGCTCAAGGTATAAAAGATCCTTCATGTTGTTCTCTGAAACTTCCTTTTTTGTCCTTACCAATCCTAGAATTACCTTTCCCAGTGGATTTTAGTCACATCTTGAGGGTGACCCACCGCTGGACTCCAGAAGAGTGAGCTGGTAAGGATGGGAGGCTGTGGAAGGTCTTCACGCATTTAGTGGCTAGCCCAATAAAAGATAAGTACCAATTCAAAGGTTCTGTATGCTATGTATTTGTATTTTCTACTATAATTAATGAGTAATGCATGCTATGTGTGTGTGTGTGTGTGTGTGTTGCATGCATGTGTTAATGTTAAGTTTCCGCATGAACATGTGTATGAGTAGAGTATTAATGTCTATTTAATTGCATTAGATATATATATATATATATATATTCATGAACATACTTTGTAATTTCTATCTTCCGCTAAGTTTTATATGTGATTTTTTCCAAGAAAGTTACTTAAGTGGGTCTGCCTGTTGTTTAAGGTCGGGAATGTCACAGAAATGGTATTAACGCAGTAAAGGCAAAGTTAAGGTTTCTGTGAAGTACTCGTAGGGGTTGAAGTCCGGGGTCATTACAACGACTTCAAATATGTTTTCACCTGCAATGTATCATGCCCAAGAAAATTGTGGTGTGTTATGTTGCACCACGAAACAATTTTCCCCTCACAATGTTCAACCTTTTGGCCATCGACCTCATATCGCATGCCAAAACATTTTGTCGGTGCGACACAATGTAGCATGAAAATCAACTTCGTGTGATACACTAGAATGCACAATTTTTTCCCTTCGCGTGTCGAATCTAGTTCCTTAAAAAAAATCTTTAAGTTTTTATATTCTCGTCTTCTCGCATCCTAAAAAAAAATCCTTTTTGGTGGTGTATCACACAAGGATAAATTTAATGCAATAAGATACTTTTTCCAAAAAAATCTAATCCCAAAACCTTTTCGAGCCTCCCCACATCACGTGCAACTTTTCTTCATGTGATAAAAGTTGCATCGCATAAAAAATTTATTTTCATGTGATATGCCCTATATCACATGAAAATAAACTTCATGCAATACATAAGACTTTTTCAAATTTCCTTTGAAAATTTTCTAGAAATTTCCCATAGTTTTTCTCAACAAATACTGAGTGTTTCTCCCTAGGAAAAAACACTTCTTTAAGGCTCCCCTTGACTTTTTACAAGACATCAAGAGGGATCTAAATCCTTAAATTCACACTTGCTCAAATATAAAGGAGGAAGGCTAGGCTCATAACAATGGTTTGTCAAGCAGGAGGGCTAGTCATCCAAGCATTTTGAGTCTCAATAAGTATATGCACATCCTAAGGGAGGTATAGGATGTCAGGGGTCCCAAGACCCTAAGAACTCCATATCCATCATTATATTATAATAATAATTCCCTACAATGACACAAGATAACATTTCAAATTCAAAGGATCTACGAGTCTCTTTCAACATATTATTTCACAACAATCCCTTAATCTCTACTTAGGGATGAGGCTCGACCATGTAAGTCTAAATACATGCATGTACATCCAATAAAGTGATTTCACCATCCCAACATACTCAATTTCAATTGTCATTATGTTTGGAATTAACCTCATCAATGCATAGAATCTGCAGGGCATAAGGCAATTCAACAACAAAGCTCAAATCCATTACAAAAATATATTTGTTATGAGCTCAACATGTCATTTTTGGGAATTGAACCTGGGTGGGTGGGGGGGGGACACCCCTTAGCACAAACCACTTTGGATAAACCCAATTGACAACACACACACACACACACACACACAAACACACACACACACACACACACACACACACACACACACACACACACACACACAAACAATGGTCACAAGAAAGCTCATAGATTTTACAAAAAATTATCATGTCGGGAGGGTTGCTCATGCAATTCAATAACACGGTCCTCCCCAAGATTAATCCATAGTATTCAACAATTCATTTCAAACAAATAACATATTCAAGTCTCATGATTTATTTATGAACCAAATGTAGAGGCAATTCATCAATGCAACTAAGATGTAATTTCCACAAGTTTGAAGGCACAATGTCAGGTATGCAAATGAACTACTAACACTGAGAGTTGTTAACTACTTGATTATCTCTCAGCTAAGCTTCTAACTTCTAGATATATGGAAAGCATAACTTATCATAGACACACTAACACTCTGTCTACAATTGCACTCCATTTAAAAGCTTACACAAGAAACTCATAGTAATTTCTAAGGCAACAAACACAGATCCCAATGCAGTTGTGCATACTGAAGTTTCCTCCCATGCATTTTGTACCGCAACCAATTCCTTTTCATTATCAAATTAAATAATATTTCACAAGACAAAATAAGATAAACTATATGTAAATTTATGGGCATACTGAGAGTACTTATCTAAAATTTAAGATACCAACAAACTAACTGAGGATTAGCACTTTGCCACCCTGTTGTAGGCTCAATTTCAATGGTGCTCTCTACAACTAGACACCCCCTAGCCAGAACATGATACCACCGAGGAAATTTTTAGGAATGAACTCTCAACAAGGCTTGGAAAAAGGGTAAATTTTCCAAGATAATTTTCTGCAAGGAACTCCTCATTCGCTTCCAGGACTCTCACAAATTCTTGTTGGCTTCTCCTGTTGGCTTAGCATAGCACAAGAGCAAGATTCCCCTTCACTACTCCATAGTCCCACAAGGAAAACCTATTTTAGTGCTTCAAATGTGCCCAACAAGCCCTCAAATTTGTTGTCCTGAGTTTCAAATAAGCTAGAAATTTCCCACATGAATTTCCAACACAAATATTTTGGAATTCCTCATTGGTTCAACTCTTCTTCAACAAGACTCATATTCCCCCTATCAACATGCAAAAGTCTCATTGTCTACCCATTCATGCACATGCCTTCTAGAACACAATGTTCTCTTCCCCATGGAGCCCTGGTCATCGATGAATTCCCATAGTCATACTCGCCCCATTCCATGCATTCACTGTTGAGATACTTCTCAACCACCACCCCATGCTTCCATAATTATGGGAATAAGACATTTCAACCAACTGGTTTTTCTTTAAATGATTTTACTGAGAGAAAATGGGTGAAACATTTTTCAAATTCAAATCTTAGCAAAACTAGTCTTGGAAAGGGTGGCTTGGAATTGTTTACAAGGTGAACCCCAAGACCCCCTCACTATTCCCTACTCATGGTATGATGGACCCTATAGGGACTCGTGCCCTCAATGAGATGCTTGACATTTTTCATTAATTAAAACAAGATACATATACATTGTCTTTGATTTATCTAGTTCAACTTGGCATAATAACAAAACATGCATTCCATCATAAACAACACAAAACATTATCAATTGCAATTTAAACTAGGAATCAAAATGGGGATGTTACATCAAATTCATGACGTGATTCCCTTTTTCTATTTAGAAGTAGATTTACAAAGCAATATAATATAGGTGTCAATAGAAGTAGATTTCATGGAGAATGGAAAGGTTTGGAATCTTAGGAACTTCGAAAATGATGGCCACATCAAACGCCAAGGTATTATTCTTAACAACTTTGTTTAATTACAAATATTGAACTATAAATGTTGTTCTTGATCCATAGCTACGCATCTATAATGAGAGCTCATATTGTTTTGTGTTCCTTGAGCACTATGAAGTTGTTTCCTTCACTCTGGATTGTTAGGCTATCACTCTGTCCAACTGCATACATTTTCTAGTGCACTCCCTCCAATTGCATGCATTTCCTACAAAGGCCAAATGGCACTTGTATTTCCCTATAGGTACTAGTTTGGTTTCAATATAGAATATGACATGATTGAAAAATCCAAAAATTGCATACGAATTGGATAAAGGTAGCGACTCCATGTAGAGAGGATATGACAATTGAGGTTGTATCCAAGGAGAATAAGTGATACTAACCAAACTTACTCCTCAACAATTGAGAATGGTATTGAATTTCATATACTTTGAATATTTCAAACCTCAATTATAACATCAATTATGATATACATAAAGGACTCATAATAATTCTTAAGTGAGTCTAATGGTTAAGAACATGTGTTTCCTCCTAAGAGGTCACAAGTTCAAATCCAAAGGGGGGTAGGGTATGTATACCTCCGTAGACTTTACCAGTCAAATCGTTGGGCAGAGGGGGTCCCTTGCCCCACAAACAAGGGGGTTTCATACACCAATTTGGTGTCTAACTTGGTCGTGACCTTAAAAATAGATTATTATTATTATTATTATTATTATTATTATTATTATTATTATTATTATTATTATTATTATTATTGGTTTTTATAGTTGTTTCTAGAGTATTTAGAGAGCGAGATTCAACATAATTATGATACATTCAAGGACTTGTAATAATTCTTATTGATATTTATATTTTCTTCTAGTGTATCTAGAGAGCGAGCTCTCACATAGCATAGTATATATCTTAGCATATCAATAGACGCGCTTGGTTCCTTTATGTTTTATGTTTATTGTTATTTTGATTAGGATTTAACCCGGGGCTACTTTTGTGCATAATTTCTCAGGTATTACATATTTTTCATTTATTTGGTATTTTGGTATTTGGATGGTATAATGGTTTTATTTTATTTTATTTATATCAGGTTTTATATAGGAGATAGGGGAAGAGTTGAGTTTTACCTTGTAACTAGCAATTAATCATTGATTTTGTTAGTAAAAATGTCAATTTTGTGTGAACACTACCATTTACATAAGGATCATGTTATGTTGTAGAAACTTATAGAAGTAGACTAAACATTCTACATTTTTTACCATTTCCAATCATATTTTACCGCCAATTTTGTTTGGAATCTCGCTATAAATTGTTGGAATTGCAGATTTCAGTTGCTAAATCTGCATAATCCAAATGCTCTATGGGTTTTTCATGCTGCTCAATCTATTTATGCATTCAAAAATACAATTTAAGGAATGAAAATTGTGATTTCACCAAAAATTATATTGTATTGTCCGATTCCTCTTATAGTTGCTAAAAATGATAAAAAAAAATGTAAAACATTTAAAGTATGCTAGAACTTATATGCTACAATGAATTGTCAACACTCACACTCATTATTTAGGCGGTTACTTAAATCATTTTTCTTTTATCATGGACATGGACAATTCATTATAGATTACGTTGAGTCAAAAGAAATTATGTTGCTGTTGACGATATCATATATTAAATTCGCACGTGTTATGTTCCATCTTTTGATAAAATACACTAACTCGCGTTCATTTACTCTGTTCTGTATGTTATTGGTTTTTTTTTTCTTAGATTGGTATCAACACTGGCTGGCTGTTTTATGGTCCATTCATTTTATCTGTTCTTATTTTTATTGTACTCTCCGAATTAAATCTCCACAGGATTCTGATTGGCATTGGCACGCTCAACATTTTGGCTCGTCATCCTGGTTAGTTGTCTTTCTCAGTGCACACTTCACTGCTTCAATTTGTTTTCTTAGTGGCCTTGCCACATCCCTATCTTTCTTATTAGGATATAGTTCTTATTGTATTATGGATAGTTAACATTTATACTATGGTCCCAATCTTCCCAATTAGGTATCACTAATCATTATACGATGATTCTCATTATATGATGGTTAATGTGGATTGTACTATATAATGTACATTGTTAATATGCTACATAGGTTGGCTTTTTGTCCTTTCCCTCCATTTCCTATGTGTCATTGAATATCATTTTGTTGTTGCTTATATTCTTTCATGTTCATAGATATGAGTAAGATTGTATCACCTAAAGCAAGCATACCTACTCAACCTCTTGACTGATTCTCTACTAATGTAGCATTGATCCTCTCTATTAGGATGCCTCAACCTTGGGGGTTAACCTAAATATGTATGTTCTAAGCTATGTAAGAGTTCTAATTGTTTTATGATCTACTATGGGTTTCTCTAAGCATTTGAAATATGGGTTTCTCTAAGCATTCGAAAGAAAAAAATTTAAGATTTTTGAAATTAAAAAGAGTCTCCGAGCTTCGTGTGTTCATTGATTACTTTTTTCCACAATCCAAACATTAAGTTGAATCATTTATAGATACTTAAACAAATTTCATTGAGTAGATCAACCCACCACTTGTAATTAGAAATTAGAATGGATCAAATGTAACATAACCAATCTTGTAAGTAGCATTAAGGAGGTGGGGTATTTAAAAAATTTCCTCTTTAAGCACTATTCCAAAGTCACTTTCGAACTCATGAATGCATTCTTCTCATTGG
The DNA here is from genome assembly GCA_010110895.2 of Picea sitchensis. Lineage (NCBI taxonomy): Eukaryota > Viridiplantae > Streptophyta > Pinopsida > Pinales > Pinaceae > Picea > Picea sitchensis. The sequence continues at coordinate 617,729 of SNQJ01S0002661.1, forward strand.
GATATTTCCAAAAATTGAACTCTTGCTTAATTCTGAGCTTTCAGCATGAAGTTATAGCCCTTTGAAGTTTTCACCTATGACTTTCTCTCTCCTTCCATGTCAGCGTCAATACGACTCCACATGTGCCAAGTGACATAGCATTGTATGGTGACCCCTTAATGAGTGTATGGATAACACAACTTCAAGAAAAACTTCCCTTCTTGGCTTATCACTTCTCTAAAAATATTATTCCATGTGTTGTTGTGTGTCTCCTACAAAGTTCTCATCACACCTAGAAATTATTTTGTTTGCAACGTATCACATTGGGGAATTTTTTCCTCATCGCAATAGGTTATGCCACCTCTCTCTATCACAAGGCTAGATTTTTTTAGTCCTTGTGACATATAGCAAGGAAAATCATATTCCTGCGATGTCGCGTCATCCAAAATTTTCTTTTGATGTGTCAATTCTTCCTTTATCCTTCACCTTTTTTGTTGGCGTATCCCTTGTCACATCCTTAGAAACTTTCACTCTTGAGACATATCACACTAGAGAAAAAAAATTATTCTCATGGTAAATCTCTCTTCCTATCTTTGTCGCATCACAATAAAACTTATTTTCTTGCAATGAAGGGAGACTCTCCTTGTCATTGCATCACTTGAAATCTTATTCTCTTGCGACACATCACAAAATCTTCATGTGATACATCACACTGCACTAAGTTTTTTTCTTTTTCTTTGATTGAAAAGTTTTCTTTCTTTCTCCCTTCATCCTCTATTCCTTTATCATGACTTCAAAGATGTTTTCCCCTGCAATGTATCACACCCAAGAAAATTGTGGTGCGTTATGTTGCACTATGAATTTTTTTTCTTCTCGTGACATTCAACCTTTTGGCCATCGACCTCATATCACGTGCCAAAACATTTAGTCCATGCAACATGTAGCATGCAAATTAACTTCGTGCAATACATCACAATGCACGAAGTTTTCCCTTCGTGTGTCAATGAAAGTTCTTTCAAAAAAATCCTTAAGTTTTTGTATTCTGATCTTCTCGCTTGTCGCATCCTAAAAAACTCCCTTTTGGTGGTGTATCACACAAGGATAAATTTAATGCAATAAGATACTTTTTCCAAAAAATTCTAAGCCCAAAACCTTTTCGAGCCTTCCCACATCGCGTGCAAAATTTCTTCATGCGATACAAGATGTATCGCATGAAAAAATTATTTTCATGTGACATGCCCTATATCACATGAAAATAAACTTCACGCAATACACAAGACTTTTCCAAATTTCCTTTGAAATTTTTTCAAAAATTTCCCAGAGTTTTTCTCAACAAATATTGAGTGTTTCTCCCTAGGAAAAACACTTCTTTAAGGCTCCCCTTGAATTTTTTCAAGACATCAAGAGGGATCTAAATCGTTAAATTCACAGGAGGAAGGCTAGGCTCATACCATTGGTTTGTCAAGCATGATGGCTAGTCATCCAAGGATTTTGAGCCTCAATAAGTATATGTGCATCCTAAGGGAGGTCTAGGATGCTAGGGGTGCCAAGACCCTAAGAAATCCATCTCTATCATTGTATTATAATAATAATTCACTACAATGACACAAGCTAACATTTCAAATTCAAAGGATTTACAATCTCTTTCAACATATTACTTCACAACAATCCCTTAATATCTACTCATGATCAATGTATATAATCTTCAGGGCACAAGGTCATTCAACAACAGGGCTCAAATCCATTAAAAAAATATATTCATTATGATATCAACATATCACTTGCAGGAATTGAACCTGGGTGGGGAGGATAACAATCATTCCTCCCAACCACCCAGGATAAACCTTGACAACACACACACACACACACACACAATGGTCACAAGAAAACACATAGCTTTTATAGAAATTTATCATGTCGAGAGGGTTGCTCATGCAATTCAATCACACGGTCCTTCCCAAGATTAAGCCCTAGTATTCAACAATTCATTTCAAACAAATAACATATTCAAGTCTCATGATTTATTTATGAATCAAATGTAGAGGCAATTCATCAATGCAACTAAGATGGTGATTCCACAAGTTTGAAGGCATAATGTCAGGTATGCAAACGAACTACTAACACTGAGAGTTGTTAATTCCTTGATTATCTCTCAACTAAGCTTCTAGCTTCTAGATATATGGCAAGCATAATTTATCATAGACACATTGACACTCTGTCTACAATTTCACTCCTTTTAAAAGCTTACACAAGAAACTCATAGTAATTTCTAAGGTGACAAACATAGATCCCAATGTAATTGTGCACATTGAAGTTTCCTCCCATGCATTTTGTACCACAACCAATTAATTTTCATTATCAAATGAAATAATATTTCACAAGACAAAATAAGATAAACTATATGTAAATTTATGGGCATACTGAGAGTACTTATCTAAAATTTAATGTTACAAACATGAAAATGATAATAATAAATATAATAAATTGTAATGATAATTAATATCATTTAATTAAATCAAGAGGCACTTACCTCCTCACCTCGTGACCAGTCATTGCTATATAGAAACCATCACGAGGGGAGTGTAATCATCTTCATCTTTTATTATATTCAATCAAATATTAATACTCAGAAATATTCATTTCTCATTGAATACAAGTTTTTATGTTACAGTGGTATCAGAGCTTTCGTTCCGATCCAACTTACGCCATTAAATTTTCCCTCCACCTATACATTTCCCCATTAATTTTTCCACACCCATGCATTTTCCCCACCTCTGCATTTTCCCCATTAATTTTCCCCCACCCGTCCTTGTTCCTAACCCACACCCACACCCACACCCGTCCTTGTTCCTAACCCACACCCACACCCACACCCTGTTCCTATCCCGTACCCATTCCCCTCAAATCATGTAACCCTTCTCCACCCCGCAAACCACCCGTCACACTTCCGCATTCACACTCCGTCCTTATTCCTAACCCCCACCCGTCCCCTGTTCCTAACCCCCACTCCGTCCTTGTTCCTAACCCCCACCCGTCCCCTGTTCCTATCCCATACCCACTCCCCTCAAATCCGCAACCCTTCTCCACCCAACAGAGCACCGTCACACTTCCACAGACCCCCTGTTACATCAAATTCATGATGTGACTCCCTTTTTCTATTTGGAAGTAGATTTACAAAGCAATATCATATAGGTTTCCATAAAAGTAGATTTCATGGAGAATGGAAAGGTTTGGAATCTTAGGAACTTCGAAAATGATGGCCACATCAAACGCCAAGTTATTATTCTTAACAACTTTGTTTAATTACAAATATTTAACTATAAATGTTGTTCTTATCCATAGCTACGCATATACAATGAGATGTCATAGTGTTGTGTGTTCCTTGAGCACTATGAAGTTGTTTCCTTAACTCTCGATTGTTAGGCTATCACTCCCTCCAACTGCATACATTTTCTAGTGCACTCCCTCCAATTGCATGCATTGCCTACAAAGGCTAAATGGTACTTGTATTTCCCCATAAGTACTAGTTTGGTTTCAATATAGAATATGACATGATTGAAAAATCCGAAAATTGCATACAAATTGGATAAAGGTAATGACTCCATGTAGAGAGGATATGGTGATTGAGGTTGTATCGAAGGAGAATAAGTGATACTAGCCAAACTTACTCCTCAACAATTGAGAATGGTATTGAATTTCATATCCTTTGAATATTTCAAACTTCAATTATAACATCAACTTTAATTATGATATACATAAAGGATTCCTAATAATTCTTATTGATTTTTATAGTTGTTTCTAGAGTATCCAGAGAGCAAGATCTCACATAATTATGATACATTCAAGTACTCGTAATAATTCTTATTGATATTTATATTTGCTTCTTGTGTATCTAGAGAGCGAGCTTTCATAGAGTATATTATATATCTTGGCATATCAATAGACACACTTGGTTCTTTTATGTTTTATGTTTATTGTTATTTTGATTAGGATTTAGCCCGGGGCTACTTTTGTGCATAATCTCTCAGGTATTACATATTTTTCATTTATTGGGTATTTGGATGGTATAATGGTTTTAATTTTTATTTTTTTATATCATGTTTTATATATGATATAGGGGAAGAGTTGAGTTTTACCTTGTAACTAGCAATTAATCATTGATTTTGTAAGTAAAAATGTCAATTTTGTGTGAACACTACCATTTACATAAGGATCATGTTATGTTGTAGAAACTTATAGAAGTAGACTAAACGTTCTACGTTTTTTATTATTTCCAATCATATTTTCCCGCCAATTTTGTTTAGAATCTGGCTATAAATTATTGGAATTGCAAATTTCAGTTGCTAAATCTGCATAATCCGAGTGCTCCATGAATTTTTCATGATGCTCAATCCATTTATGCATTCAAAAATACAATTTAAGTAATGAAAATTATGATTTTACCAAAAATTATATTGTATTACCCAATTCCACTAATAATTGCTGAAAATGATAAAAAAAATTGTAGAACATTTAAACTATGTTGGAACTTATATATTACAATGAATTGTCAAAACACTCACACCCATTATTTAAGTGGTCATTTAAATCATTTTTCCTTTATCGTGGACAATTTGACAATTTATTATACATTTCGTTGAGTCTAAAGTGTTTATACAACGGTAATAATGAATGCATTTGTATATTTTATAAACATTGTCAATATGTCCGAGTGGTTAAGGAGACAGACTTGAAATCTGTTGGGCTACGCCCGCGCAGGTTCGAACCCTGCTGTTGACGATATGGTATATTAAATTGGCACGTGTCCCATCTTTTGATAGGATACACCAACTCGGGTTCATTTACTCTGTTCTGTATGTTGTTGGTTTCTTAGCTTGGTATCAACACTCGCTGGCTATTTTATC
>SNQJ01S0002661.1:624558-641510 GCA_010110895.2 Picea sitchensis
TAGGGTTTGAACACACATTCAAGAAAGGATTACATATTGGAAAATATGCACACATAAATACTCAAAGATATATTTGGGAAGGTTAACTGACCATTATGAATCCATTCTTCATAAGTATTTATATGATCAAAATAATGGTTGGAGCGGTTGCACCCACTCCAATTAATCATTTGTTAAGTTCTCTTATCATGCAATTTATTACATATAAATTCATATATTCACTTATTCTAATGTCTAATGTCTTAATACATTGCATGATGACATTTACAAGGGCCTAAGAGGCCTCCAAACATCTCTCCCAATCTCAAAGTCTTGCTTCATCATGAAACAACTATGTAGCAACATCATGGGTCTCTTCTTATGTCAAAGTATCCTCATTATGCATCAACCATGCATATCGGTCTACATAGGTAAATCAATTGCAATAACTCCTAGTTGTATGGAAAAATACACAAATACAAGGTTCTATTGAGACCTGTTACTCTTTATCCTTTGTCTTCAATATGGTATGTGCTTGTGCAGTTAGTTATTCTACAATGCTTTTCTCCCACCCAATAATGGTCCTCTTGATAATATTGTTACATCATGCTCTCTTTGATGCCTTTAGGGTGGTGAGTGGTGTGTTTCCTATGCTCATATCACACTTTCACAACACTCACAATGATCTGTAAACTATTGTGGATATTCCATTAGACTGGTTTGTCACAACAAATCTTATGATATTCTAAACTATTAGGTTTATGTTGTTTATTTCCTTAGATCCTAGATTTATTATCTCTAGCTTATTGTTGAATTTAAGAAATAATTAAAATATAAAAAAATGAAAGAACAGACACAAAATACAGACCATCCATACAAATGAACATGAGATTTGACCTAGAAAACCTAATACGGGAGAAAACCCATATAGAAGGTGAGGCATATTCTCTTCTCTCTTTGCTTCAGTTATAAAATGAAGATACAAAGGAATGTGAACTCACTATGGACCTCTTGACATCGTGGCTTGAACGACTTCTACAAAATCCTCCTTCTCCTTTGTTATTCTCACAATGCCACTCTTATATGTTTTTCTCAGCTATGGAACAAGATACAATGCAAAAGAATGGAACCCCTTCTCCTCCTAGTGGCATGGTATTTAACATCTCCCAATAACCATCTAGGGGTAGGGTTTTTATTTTCTCAACCCTAAATTGTGAGAAGGTTTTGGACCTTCTAGAATATTCTTGAAATTCTATACATGGCTAGCTCCATATGTGTGAGTAATGGGTGTTGATGTGGCATCCACTCATACCATGGTGGTCAACATGGTAGGTCAACTTGCATGAAGCATAACTTTTGCATACAAGATCTTATTGATGCAATTTTTGCACAATTGGAAAGGTTTCGATGTGTAGAATAACATCAAGGGGTATCAACTAATGATGAGAAATTTTTGACCCAAAAAATTTCATTTGATTCCTCAAATGGCTCTAGAAGGTTTCAAACCCCAATTTTCCAAATTGGAACCTTCCATTAAAATGACCCTGCAAGCTTATTTCTCCAATTTTTTCCACTTTGAAATCATCAAGATAGATGAAAAATAATATAGTTATCCATTATGGATCATACCACCCCATTTAGTGAGGATTTTGGTCCCTGTTATCCCCCACTTATAGGGATAACTAAGGATATGATGTCTCGAGGCTCACAGGTTGCAAACATGGAGTACTGAGAGGTAGATGAACAGACAGGGGCCAACGTCATACCACACATCGCCATCCAATAAATGGCAGCAGTATCCACCACACCTAGCTTGGCCCATGAAGGAAAACAAGTCTCGCTTCATGAGGTAACAAGTATGGTGTCGTGGTAAGTGTAATTTTAATATTTGAAGAATTTGAACATGTTGCAAAGGATCCTTTCTTGATTTTGAACATGTTGCAAAGGATCCTTTCTTGATTTTGAAAATGTGTGCTTGGAAATTATGCATTTTTCCTCATTCCACCTTGGTGGTTGACATGTTTTCCTAGCAAGTGAATCACCCTTGGGGATAAGGTTTCTATTTGGGGGCCTCCTTGAAGAGTGATCGTACCACTCCCATCCATACTTATCATTTTCCACACTCATTTCCTTCCATTTTCTCATCTTTTGGGTTTTCGGGCATTATTGACCCAAGAAGGGCTTGCACCTCATTTCATGGGAAGAGGGGTTGATGGCCAAGAGAGATAGTAGTTGCTATAAAAGAATAGGAAACTATGATAAAAAGAAAGTGGACACAACGAATAAGGACCATCAAAAGCCAATCCAACTTGAGCTCTACCTACTCAGTGCCCACCCCGATCCCAAATTGTAAATGCTAAAGCTTGAAACCTTATAAAGGAAACTAGCAATTTATAGATAAATGAAAGAGGGGATTGAAAATATGGATAAGAAGGGGTCTGGGGAAAATAGCACCTAAATAATTGGTAACTCAAGAGAAAGTGCACCCTCTACAAAAGCACCCATAAATGAGACAATATGAGCCCTTGTATGTCAAGAAACCCTATGCCCAAAAGTTAACCCCCCATCCAACTCATACTCTTTTACATGACTTAGAGAGGGTCTTCTTGGGAAAAAATTATTGAAATGGTGAATGATATACCCAAGAGGAGACCATGAAAACCTTCCCATACTTAAATTTGGCAAGTTGTATAAGGTCTTGGAGCATTTGTTTATTTTGAAAAGGGGGGATTCAATGCACATTTTTGGGTGGTTCTTTTATTAGATATGGATTCCTTGGTATGATACTTGTGATTTGTGGACCCTTGGAGGGTTTAATTGTTTGTCTTTGTAGGTCCTTGACAAGTGAAATCTTGATCATGGAGGCACAAGGTTGCTTGGACCTCCATCAAGGCATGAAGCCTATAGGTTGGATGATGTTCCCCCTCTCCTTGGACACATGGGAAGAGGAATGTTTCCTTTTGAGGAACTTGGACACCATGATATGACCATGTTCCAGATCATTGCACCCCAACAATGGCCTTGGAAGGCCTAAAACTTCATAACTTGTGCCCTAGATGTCACATGGGATTAGGGTTTTGATGGGGTTTCTCATGGTTGATGATGACGTGTCTTGGTTTGATGGAGATAGAGACACTTGCCACATGTTAGAGCACTTGGTGGTATGATTTATGGCCTTTGGAGGCCCAACGTTCTTCATCAAAGGTCAAAACGTCTTTCCTAGAGGCCTAGTGTCACCCTTTAGGGCATGACATCACCCATAAAAGGGGAAATTTACTTCATGATTTTTTAATTTTGAATTGTAAAGGGAAAATAAAGGAGGTCGACCTCCCTAATTTGTGATTGAATTTAGATAAGTGGACAAATTGGTTTTACAAGACCTTATATAAATAAAGGTCGTGTCCTCATTCATTTTCATCATAACTCACTTGAGAATTGCATACTTGTTGGATGAAATGTTCTCCCTAGTTGGGCAAGGCACACTATTGGAGGATGCTAGGTGCTATCTCTTGGATGCTTTGTTCTTGCTATTGTGGTGGAATATTCTTGGTAAAGAAGAGTTTATCTTGCTATTTCTTGGACTATGTAAGGGATTCATGCTTTGATGTTGTTTCTTCTTGGTTTCAAGGTTAATTTTGTAAACTCTTGGAGGAGTATAAGGGCATACACCCTCCATCAATATCTATCATTTTGAAATTGAATAAGATATTTTTGCAAAGGTTTCTAGGAGGAGTAAAAGGGTTTACACCCTCCTAGATTTACCTTGCTAGTTTTGTTTTCTCTAGGGAGTAAAAAGACTTACACCCCTAGAGAAGTAACAAAACTAGCTCTTACACAAGAGACTCCATTAACCTAATTGATAAGGCACTAATCTAACTTGAAATGGAGATATAAAATCGTTGCATTGGTATACGTGAATTTTAGAGGTATTGCAATTGTTCAAGTTGGAATTAATTATTCATACTTTGGGCTTCTTTATGCCCTAAGGGTGTCTAGTTTAGACTAGTAATTCTCTTTTCTATTACAAATTAATGTTACAACCATTAGGGCTGCTGCAAAAACACTTTTTCCATCATCTATTGCTCTTTAATCTACCCCTGAAATTTACTTGTGAACCTAGATTATTGTTCTACTAGTTATTGGCTATCATTTGGATGGTTTACTTGTTGATTTCTATGGATAGATATTGTTGTTGTAGCAATTGTTTTCTACAGCCACTTGGCTGTCATAATAAATTTCTCATAACACATAATAAAAACCCCTTAATGCCACCAAAGTATTGCTTTAAACATTGGAAGTTTGACTAGTCATTGCTAGCTTTATTTTTTATATCTTGTACTAGATTTTGGATGGTTAAATTTGCAGCTATTGACATCATTTATTGTTGATCTATATATTTTCATACTGCTTCAATTTGGGACAACAAGGCTTCTTTCTTGATCCCCATTGGTTTAAGGCTTGGATATCCATCATTTGTCTTTTTTGGGAAGGGACAACATTGTTTTGCAGGTACGCAACACTTGGAAACCATTCTCCATATACAAGACTCATTCTTAAGCTTACTCTTTTTCCAACATTGACCTATAGGGGTATTCATCATCATCATCATCTCACTTTCCATATCAATTCCCCTAGGATCACCGAGATTCCCCCTTGTGGTGATTTCATCATCACTAAAGCGATGGGAGTGTCTATCTAAGGTGACAATGGGTAGGTATTGTTGGTTGTGGAGCTTGATTCTCTTCCTAATGTAGAGGTCTTGTTTCAATCGTGTTTGGACCCCATTACCAAACAGGGGGTGTGGGGGTGATTGCCCCCCCACATCTCTTGCCAGGGGGGTCTAGGGGGGGGGCGAGAAATTTTGGAGCCCCTCATTGGTGGGGGTTCAAGGGTAGCACCCCTAAAGATAATTTTTTGGGAAAATTGCCTTGTAAAATATTATAATTTTATAGTCAATATGGACTATTCATTATAAGGTCACAAATCTTACGGTATAAGTTATGTTAAGGTTTTTTTCCCTAGAAGGCAACCCTCTTTTAGGAGGGAATTGTATTGTGGTTGTGTATGTGTGAGTGAATATTGTTTTCTGAGAGAGGATATTGTGAGAGAAAGAAGAGGAAGTTATAATGGGTATGTTGTAGGTTGTATCCCTTCATTTGTTGGATAATAATAAAGGAAGGACCTGGCAATTTCTCTAGTGGACGTAGACCACAGTAGGTGAACCATGTATCTATATATATATATATATATATATATATATATATATATATATATATATATATATATAGTATTTTATTGTGTATCTTTTGTGTTTATTTCCGCATTTGTTTTATTTTACTTTTATGTGATCTTTTTTTTCTGACAATTGATATCATGGCAAAGGTAACTCACAGGAAAAAGGGGTTATTGGTTCAAGTGGGAGAAATGGAAAAAGATTGAAAGTTTAAAGGTCAAGAAATTTAATGGCCAAAACTACCGGTTATCGAAGATGCAGATGGAATACTATCTATATGAAGGATTTTTCCTCTGGATTGGGAGGAAAATAAAAGTAGTCGATGAGTATGAAGGATGACAAATGTGAGGTTGGGAAGAAAAGCAAAGTAGTCGATGAGTATGAAGGATGACAAATGTGAGATTCTTGACAGAAAGGAATTGGGAATGATACGGTTGTTCCTGGAAGCGTTGCTAGATTTCAATATTTCAAAAGAAATAACATCATAGCATATAATGAAGGCATTGGCTAAACTATATGAAAACCCATCGACCACCAATAAGGTATTTCTAATGAAGCAATTAATTAATTTGAAGATGTCAGAAAGTGGGTCTATTTCCAACCATTTAAATGAATTTAATATAGTTACTAATCATCTAAGTTTTATTAAAGTGGAATTTGATGATGAGGTTAGGGATATTCTAATTTTGTGCTCATTGAGAGAAAGTTGGAACGGCTTGGTCGTGGCTGTAATTAACTATGTCTCTGGTTCAAACACTATGAAATTTGATGATGTTGTTGATGTTGTCCTTAGCGAGGAAATGTGATGAAAAAGCACAAGTGAGACATCAGGTAATGTGTTAACCGTGGAGAATAGAGGAAGACAAAAGGATAGAGGAAAGATCTCATGGAACCATAGGAATTCAATGAAGGGAAGATACAAATCCAAACTAGGAAAGATAGAGTGTTGGAATTGTGGGAAGAAATGACATCTGAAGAAAGACAACAAATCTCCAAAGAAACAAAGAAATGGACAACATGAGAAAACTAAAGAAGTAAATGTAACATGTGATGTGTTACAAGATGCTTTGATTCTTTATTTAGATAATATTATTGAATCTTAGGTAGTATATTTAGGGGCTTCATTCCATGCCACACCCCATAGGAAATATTTCCAAGATTATCTTCAAGGTGATTTTGGATAGGTTTATTTGGGTGATGATGAACCATGTCAAATTGTTTGAATGGGTAAGGTATAAATAAAGAAAAAGAATGGAAACCAATGGCTCCTAAAAGAGGTCATACATATACCAGATTTGAGAAGAAATCTAATTTCAACAAGACAATTGGAAAGTGAAGGTTGTATATCTACATTTACAAATAAGGCATGGAAGGTCACTAAAGGATCATTGGTAATGGCAAAAGGAGAGAATGTAGGTATATTGTATTTATGTACTGGTAATGTTGACTCTTCAATCTCTTTAGCTTCTACATGTGTGGATACAACATTGTGGCATTATAGGCTTGGACACATGTGTGAGAAGGGGATGCAAATACTTCACAAAATAAATTTGTTTCTAGATCTTAAACAAGTTGATTTGGATTTATGTGAATACTGTTTATGGAAAATATAAGAGACTCGGATTTCTCAGGGTTGGAAAGGAAAAGAAGAGTGAAAATTTAGATTTTGTGCATACACATGTATGGGGACCAACTTAGGTATCATCTCTTGGTGGCTCTCATTATTATGTTAATTTTATTGATGACGCAACTAGAAAAACTTGGGTTTATTGCATTCGACAAAAATCTAATGTTTTTGACACTTTTAAGAAATGGAAAGCTTTGGTTGAGAATGAGACAGAAAAAAGGTTGAAGTGTCTCAGATCATACAATGGGGGTGAATACTACAACAAGGAGTTTGATGATTACTATTCATACCATGGGATTTCTAGAGAGAAGAAAATTCCAAGAACCCCACAAGAAAATGGTGTGACGGAAAGGATGAACGTGACAATCATGGAATGTGCAAGGACTATGAGATTGCATGTTGGGTTTCCCTTACAGTTTTGGGCAGATGTTGTATATATTGTTGTTTACTTAATAAATAGAGGGCCTTCAAGCTCATTGGATGGTAGCATTCCAAAGGAGGCATGGATAGGTAGAAAGGTAAACTACTCATTTCTGAAGACTTTTGGTTGTGAAACATTTTTTCATATTGATAAAGAAAATAGAACAAATCTTGAGGAAAACTCCAAGAAGTGTACCTTTATTGGATACGGTGTTAATAATTTTGGCTATATCTTATGGGATTATGAAAATCATAAAATCATTGGGAGTACAGATGTGGTATTCAATGAAAATGTCATGCATAGAGATCAGTTGCAGGGAAAGAAACAAGAAAAGGAAAACACATAATACATAGTGCTTGATGAAATCAAAGAAAATGAAATTCCAAAAGTACCATAAAATAAAAATGTACAACAACAGGAGCAACAGACACCTCAAACACCTGCAAGTGTTGTTAGAATATCTACCATGTTAATTAGACCCCCCGAACGATAATCTCCTTCATTGTGTTATTTATTGCTAACTGACTTTGGTGAACCAAAAAGTTATGAAGAGACAATGCATGTAAACACTAAAAAGAAGTGGGAGAAAGGCATGAAAAAGGAAATGGATTCCTTGGTAAATAACCAGACTTGGGACTTGGTTCAGTTTCCTGTAGGAAAACGAGCATTGTAGAATAAATGGGTTTAGAGTTTGAAGGAAGAAGATGGAGGCAAAAAGTGGTATAAGGATAGACTTGTTGTAAAGGCATTTGCACAAAAAGAAAGGTATATATTTTTATAAAATATTTTCTCATATTGTTAAAATGACTTCAATTAGAACTATTTTAAGTCTTGTGGTAGTAGAAGATTTGCATCTTGAACAATTAGATGTAAAAACAACTTTTCGCCATGGGGATTTGGAGGAAAATGTTTATATGTAGAAGCCACGTGGTTATGAGGTCAAAGGGAAAGAAAATTTGGTATGCAAGTTAAATAATCACTTGTATGGCCTAAAGCAAGCTCCAAGGCAATGGCATTTGAAGTTTGACAGACTTATGACGGAACAAGGTTATATTATATGTCATTCTGATCATTGTGTTTATTTTAAGAGGCTATAAAATGGAAGTTATATTATCTTGTTATTGTATGTAGATGACATGTTTGTTGCAGGGTCTAACATGCATAATATAAATGTGCTCGAAAATAAATTAGATAATTCATTTGTGATGAAGGATTTGGGTGTTGCAAAGAAAATCTTTGGTATGAGAATAACAAGAGACATGAAAAATCACCAATTGATATTGTCTAAGCGTGAGTACATAGAGAAGGTATTGGAGAGGTTTAGAATGCAGAATGAAAAAATAATTAGTACACCTTTTGCCAACCATTTCAAATTAACCAAGGAAATGTGTCCCAAGTCACAGGAGCAAATAGAATACATGTCCAGGGTCCCTTATTCATCAACAGTTGGAAACTTGATGTATCTTATGGTATGCACAAGACCAGATATTTCACATGCAGTGGGAGTTGTGAGAATGTATATGAACAATCCAGGTAAAGAACATTGGGGGGGAGTAAAATGGATTCTCAGGTATTTGAGAGGTACTGCTACTCATACACTATGTTTTGGAGGTTCAAACGCGGTTCTACAGGGATATGTTGATTCTTATATGGAAGGTGATAACGATAGTAGGAGAAGCACTAGAGGGTATGTTTTTATTGTAGGTGGAAAAACAATAAGTTTGATTTCGAAACTGAAAATTTTTGTTTCATTTTCAACAACAGAAGCAGAGTATGTTGTTGCTACAGAGGCTAGTAAAGAGATGATTTGATTACAGAGGTTTATGGAGGAAATGGGAAAAAAGCAGGAGAATAGCAGGTTGTATTGTGACATCCAGAGTACCATTCATCTTGCAAAGAAATCATCGTTCCATTCTAATACTGCAACTCAGGTACCATTTCATACGATATGTTTTGGAAGATGGACAATTGAAGTTGGAAAATATACATACTAGCCAAAATCCTGCAGACATGTTAACCAAGGTAGTAACCAAGGAGAAATTGAGTTCCTCCTCAGTTTCATTTGGCCTTCAAGAATGAAGGTGAAAATGAGAAATTTTCAAGGTACAAGTTGGATCATAGTCCAATAGGTGCAACAACAATGGAGTTGTTGTGATCAGTCTCCAAGTGGGAGATTGTTGGTTGTGGAGCCTGATTATCTTCTTGATTTAGAGGTATTTTTTTCAATTGTGTTTGGACCCCATTACCTGACGGGGGGATTTCCTCCCCACATATCTCGCCAGGGGGATCCAAAGGGGGCAATAAAGTTTGAATACAGGGCGGGGGTTCAGGGCCAGTGCCCCTGAAAATATTTTTTTGGGAACATTGCCTTGTAAAATATGGTAATTTCATAGTTAATATGGACCATTCATTAGAAGGTCGCAGATCTGACAATAGAAGTTGTGCTAGGGTTTTTTTCCCTAGAAGGAACCCCTCTTTTAGGAGGGAATTGTATTGTGGTTTTGTATGTGTGAATGGATATTGTATTATGAGAAAGGAGACTATGAGAGAAAGAAGAGGAAGTTACAGTGAGTATGATGTAGGTTGTATCCCTTCATTTGTTGGATAATAATAAAGGAAGGACCTGGCAATTTATCTGGTGGATGTATCCCACACTGGTTGAACCACGTATATCTATGTCTCTATTGTATTGTGTATCTTATGTGTTTTATTTCCTCATTTGTTTTGTTTTATTGTTTTGTCTCACCTTTGTGACTTGGGTTGGGTTTTGCCAAAGCTACAATCCATGCAATAACAGTCCCAAAAATATTTATTGAATGAGGTGAGGAAATTTTTCCTCTACCTTCTCTGGAGTACCACTTTGTTTTTCCTGGAAGTTGTCCTTTCAACCCAATCTATCAAAAGTTGTGCTACTCATATCTTGTAGTTCTGGAATGTTTCTGCAACACTGTATCCTCTGCCAACTCTACCTAAGCATCCGGTGCTAAGTCCTCTATGGAAGGTAGGACCCACTCCTCCTCTTGATCCAACATGGAAGGATCGTAGAGTTTGATATTCTCCATGTTCACTATTGAGTAAATGTGCATGTATGGGGGTAGATTGAGTTTGTAGGCATTATCTCCCACCTTATCCAATATCTCGAAAGTCCCATATCACAGAGACTTAATATTCTTAACAAGACCATGTAGTCTTTCCTTGTTTAGTTGTAACCAAACTATGTCTCCCATTTTGAATGACTTATTGGTTATGTGTTGATCATGTATGGCCTTGTATTTTTCCTGTGACTTCTTCAACGTCTCATGTACTTGCAAATGGATTTTCCTAATCTTCTCAACAATTTATTCTTCTCTAAATACATCTTTTGTGAGGTCCTCCCTCACTCATCCTTTCTTTCCATATATAACATCCAAAGGTGAAGGTGGAAATTATCCAAAGCAAGTTTCAAAAGGTGACTTGCCAGTAGAAGTGTGGAGTGCTCTATTATAAGAATGTTGTATGTAGATCATATTTTCATCCTAGATCTTTGGATGCTTCTGATTGTAACCTATCAAATTATGCACTAAAGTCCCATTGACTACTTTTGGCTTCCCATCTATATGTGGATGGAATGTTGTAAATATATTCAACTTAGTTTTCAGCTTCTCCCACATTGTAGTCCAAAATGTATTGAGAAATTTGGTATCATTTTCTGAGATGATGCTCCTTGGTATCCCAAAGTGCACCTAGACCTGTTCAAAGAACATGTTTTCTACTTATCATCCTTTTATGGTATTTTTACAAGGCATGGGAATGCACATCTTGTTGAACATGTCAACTGACACAAATAGATAGTCATGTCCCTTCCTGGTTGTTGGTAAACTTCCTACAAATTCCATGGAAATGATTTCCCGAGGTCGAGTGGGTATAGGTAAGGGATTGTATATATCTTACTTCCTCTTACTAGGCTTGTTGGTACAACAAAGTATACTCCTCTAATATATTGTGCTACATATTCTTGCATTCTAAGCCAGTACACATACCTCTACAATTCATAAACTATATTCCCAACACCAAAATGTCCTGCAAACTTGGAGGTGTGAGCCTCTATGATAAGCTACAAGCGTTCACCTTTAGAGACACAGAGCTTGTCAAGATTGTAGAGTAACCCATTCTAGAAATGGCAAGTAGCCTTGCCGTCAACTTCTTCTATATGGGTTTGGCCCTGTAGTTGTTGAAATGCCTTCTTGAAGTCCTCATCTTTTGTGCATGCCTCTTTGTATGATTCACGAGTAAAAGGCTCTGTGTGCATAAGAGTTTACAAAGATGTAATCTTGGATGTGGGTGGTCTTGAATGCATGTCTTCCAACTTGTTTGTTCTCCCCTTCTTATACTTGATGACTAGATAATTTTTTTGTAAAAAACCCATCCACGTGTAATGTCTAGTTTGTTGTAGCTTACTATGGGCATGTAAATATTATAATGGTTGGTGATCTATGTGGATGATGGTCTCATTTCCCATCAGATAGTGCTTCCACTTCTTAACAACTTGAACTAGAGCACCATAGAGTTCCTTGTCATAAGTAAGGTAGTTGAGAACTTTCCCATGAAAAATTTAAGAATGATAGCATACAAACCTTCCTCCTTGCATCAAAATTGTTCCCATGGCATACCTACTTGCATCTGTCTCCCCTTTGAAAGGATTTTGCAAGTTTGGTGATGTGAGAATTGGTGCTTGACCGATGTTTATTTTTATCTCATCGAAAGGATTTTATTCATTATTCCCCCATTAGAAATTAGTATCACTCACTGCTATGGTGTGGAGTGGTGTAGATACCGCTGAAAATGAAGCTATGAACTTCTACAAGTATTGTGATGCCCAAAAAAAACTCATAACTTCAATGATTTTTGTAGGAAATGGCCATTTCATGATGGCCCCAATCTTTTTAGGATCTATCATGATCTCCCCTCCACAATCACATACCACAAATACAATAAAGATTGTTGAGCAAACTCACATTTCTTGAGGTTAGCCAGAAGCTGGTGCTTCTTCAGAGTCTCTAACATTTTCACTATAAAATAGTATATCATCCAAATAGACTATAACTAATGAATCTAGATATGGGAATAATACATCATTCTCGAGTCTCACAAATGTAGCTAGTGCATGACATAAACCAAATGGCATGACCAACCATTCATACAAACCTTGTCTTATCTTGTAGGTAGTCTTCTGGGTGTCTTCTTCCATGATGCTTACCTGGTGCTATCTTGATTTGAGATCCAACTTGGTGAAACATTTTGTGTGTTGCAATTGATCTAACAGATCATTGATCATAGGCAGAGGGTACCAATTTTTTAGTGTAATATTGGTCAATGTTGTGTAGTTGATACACATTCGCCAAGTCCCATCCTTCTTTGGTACAATTATGATAGGTAACACACAAGGTGATGTGCTTGGTTGAATTACAACCTATGCCAAAAATTGTTGCAATTATTTCTCCATTTCATTTGCTTCCAGAATGGAATGTCTATATAGCTCAATATATGGCAATGGGAAGTCTGGAAATAATTGTATTTCGTGCTCCACTTCCCTCTTGGGAAATAGCCTTTTAGGCTCATGGAAAAATCCTATGTATGCATGTACCAACTCCTCCAACTGTTGTTTTGATCTTTAGTACACCCCTCCAATATTATTTTACTCTCATCGAATCATCCTCAGTATGATTTTCTATTAAGAAAAATAAAACATATTTCTTACTGGAACTAATCAACTTCTTGGCTTGGTTGGCACTTACCAGTGAGAGATTTAATTTGATTTTATGTGCATTGATGATGTAGGACTTACCATCCTTGATTAGTCGGTATTGGTTGGATCTTCACATGAAGATTGCATCCTTCATATACATGTAGGAGATTCCAAACACTACTCCACATGCATTAACAAGTACTACGTCCAATTCCACTTCAACAATAAAATCAACACTTACAAAAAATTTAATCTTACATTATTTCATTACCTTGATCTCTACATCCTTGTTTACCCATCCCAATGGATGTTGGCCAGGATGATCAAAAACCTCCAATGAAATATTGCTGACCATATATGTTGTTATGAGATTATCCTATGAACCAAAGTCAAACATGGCATCTATCTTGGTCTTCTTGACTTGCATCTTAATGTGGAAGAGTTTGGCCATATTCTTCTCTTCCTGGTGATGAAGGTTACTCAAATTCACCTATTTTTACATTGATGTGCAAACAATCTTCTCATCCACATTGGAGTTTCTTTCAACTTGATTCCTTAAATCCATGGTTGGAAGATTCCTTTTCTTTGCGTCCTTCTTGTGGTTCTCCGTGTTCAACTCTAGATGTAGTTTCCAATACTTTTCCTCAATGTGCCCATCAATATTACAATGGTCAACATTGTTGTTACGATCCTTTCACTAATGTGCAGTGGTTGCCATCTTCTTATCCTTTCCCCATTTCCACTTCTTCTTCCCCTCCTTGGAAGCTTCCTAATGCTCTTTCTACTTGGAATTGCTTGGCTTCCCTCTCTTGTGGCCTATTTTTTATAAATATTGTTCTTGTACACATGCCTTGTCCACTTTCCTTGGCTCGAAAAGCATTAATTGCTTTCGTAGATGGCCATGTATACCCCTATATACTTGAGGATTAAATCTAGGTTGTTGGGATAGATACCCATGATTATGGCCATATTTCTGAACTCCTTGGTGTACTCTTATACACTATGCCATTGCTTCTTCCTGAAGTAGTGTCGCTGGATCCATTGGTCCTCTACATACCTAATAGGATAGAATTGAGACTTGATGAGGGTTTTGAAGTCCTCCCACCTAGTTATTAGAGGATCACCATCCAACCTAAGTGTTTCAATATGGATTTCCCACCATGTTAAAGCATTTCCCTCTGAATTCAAACTGGCAAATGATTTCTTTTGTTCTTCATCTGTATGGTGAACACTAAAATAAACTTCTAGTTACTGCAACCAATGATTCATTTTTAATGCATTGATATCACCTTGGTATGGCTTTATGTCCACTTTTTCTTCCATCTTGAATGAAGATTATGGATGGTTTATGGTACTGGAACTCAACTTCTCTTTCTTGGGTTCTTTCCGCGACTCCTTTTTTGGGTCTTCATTATTCATCAGTTTCATTTCTGATCCAATATTTTTGTTTGATCCTCCAACTTCTCCGAACAATTCGATCTTGCTTGCTATAGCCGCTATGAGGAGGGACATATTTCAATATATGTCAGTGACTTGCTCTTCCAACCTCACAAATCTCTCTATGTTGGATCTTGAGAGTTGTTATGAACAGAGTTGTCAACCATGAATAGACCTTCAATTGTGATAATGTTTGGACCTTCTAGAATCTTCTTGAAAGTCCATACATGGCTAGCCCCATATGCATGACTAATGGGGGTTGATGTGGCATCCACTCATACCATGGTGGTCAACACGATAGGTCAACTTGTGGAAGGAATATATTTTGCATACGAGCTCTGATTGACATGATTTTTGCACGGTTGGAAAGGTATATATGTGTATAATAGTGTCAACGAGTCTTAGCTAAAGTTTAGAAAGTTTTGACCCCCAAAAAATGTCATTTTATGCCTCAAAATGTCTCTGGAAGGTTTCAAACCCCAATTTTCCAAACTGTGACTTGCCATTAAAATGACCTTGCAAATTGATTCCTCCACTCTGAAAGCATCAATATAGATGAAAAATAATATAATGATCCAATCTGGATCACACAACAAGGTTGGTTTCTTTGTCAATGTGTGTGATTGGCTTTTCACTTTGCTTACCTACCATTTCTCTACCTTCTCAGTTCTATGGTCACAACCCAAGGAACTGCTCTACAATTCTTATACTAAGGAGATCAATCATTTCATTTGTTCATGTTTCATCATCTTTTTCTTTAGGCTCTCTCTATGTGTGTAGTATCTAATGTCTCTTTCTTGAATGCTTTATTTTCTTATCATTGTAGTGAGAATCTTAGAGATCTTTGTAAGTTTGCATGTTCAATCATCATGTTTAATATGTCTCGATCAATGCTCAACTTCAATGCTACAATATCTCCCAACCACGGATAATTTTATATGTGCAAACTATAAAATGTTTAGCAATATTTTTGTAAAAATATTCAAATTTCTAAGGATTTTGTATATTTTGTATAAAATTTGGGCTATTTTTAAGATAAAATAATTTTATTCTATAGAATTTGGGCTAATCACTTTCACAAAATTGTTTTTGAAAAAAACATGGAAATTTAACCCATGGATGATATATAGCCCATAAAATTTTCTCAGCTCCCAATCAATGCTCAACTCCAATGCTACAATATCTCCCAATCAATTGCCCAATCAATTCTCCAATCCATTGCTCAATGTATGCGTGTTTATTGCTTAGTCAAAATGCTCACTCATAACTTTGAAAGGTGCCCTACTTTTGTAATAATATCTTTGTTTCTCACTTGAAATCTCTTCTTGCTTCTTAGAACTCATTCTTATAACTTTTTTCATAAGACTCTATTGTCACTATTGAATTTTCACCAACTTGACCAAAATGTTGTTGATTGGATATTAACTGGTGTCCACCAAGAACCAACTTTATTGGCTAGGAATCAACTTACATTACATCACACTGTCAATTTCTCAATTTCATTGTATGTCATCATTTTATTGAAAGAAATCACTAAAAGAATAATGCTAAGCATTACTAAATCAAGATCAACTATTTTTATTTTATGGCGAAGCCAAAAACTTGTATATCATTATTTTATTGAAAGAAATCACTCAAAGAATAATGCTAAGAATTATTAAATCAAGATCAATTATTTATATAAAATAGTTGTAACCACATCCTCAATTTATGTTACCTACTTGGTTACATTAAGTAGCACTTGTAAAATTTGGAACCTTAAGATTTAGGACAACTCGATCAAATTCTTACGATGCCAATCTCCATACAATCACCCTATTGGTTTTTTTGTTGCAGAGTCTTCAAGATGATAGGAATTTGGGACCCCTAGTTCATCGGTTGACCAAGTCCTCACGTTCATTGTCAATCTTGTCACCCCCTCAATCATTCCACTGCAAAGTCTTCAAGATTTTAGGAATTTGGGACCTTTGGTTGACCAAGTCATTAGCTGAACAAATACTTTAGATGTTGTCATTCCATCTTATCACCATAGGAGAGAATGTCCTTCATGTCACCCAATCAACCAAACTCGAATTTGGACAATGTTAATCTCTATTTTGTTGCCTTACAATGCAATCGATTGTCCACCAAATTACCTGTCATTCTATCAAAACACATTTATGAAGACAATAGGCCAATATAAAATCATCCAAGTATACCAAAACAACTTATAAATACACAATCAATCAATGTAGGAATAGAAAACACAATCATTAATTCAATGTTACATAAAGAAAAGAATGCTATATATGATGGTTTTATATATGCTATGTAACCTATCATGTTTATTAAATCAAAATTTAAAGAGAAAATGTGGCGAGTTAAAGAGTTAGAGGGGAAAAGTAAACTAAGATATTATAAGGAGGTAATCCACCCTAATCTAGAAGACCAAAAATATCTCTATGTTTTGATAAATGTAAAGAAAAATATAAGCATTGCTAAAATAAGAACAAATTCTCATGAACTCCATAGTGAAAGTGGGCCTTGGTCA
>SNQJ01S0002662.1:0-16128 GCA_010110895.2 Picea sitchensis
ATCGATTTGTAAAGTTCAATGTGATTAACCCATGCGCCTTGAACCATTGCTATCATACCTTATAAACTTGTCCATGTATTCGGTGCATATTGTATATGTTTGTATTCCAATCTTTTGAGAACAATATGATCCAAAGCTTTTCATATAATAACTGAGTGAAAACAATAATAAGGACAAAAGCAATAAGACCAAATCCATTACAATTTTCATAAGATCAGAAAAAAACCAATAAATTTTATGCCCAAAGTTTTAACAATCAAATATATCCAAATGCGCAATCAAGGTAAGATAACGCTCAAGAACATAGGTTCGAGACAACCTTTAGCAATCATGTGATAAACTAGTGATCAAGTATCTTTCAGCAATTCAACCAAAGACGACGACAATCAAAGCAACGAATGAGGTGTTTTCACACTTGCAGTTGTGAAAACTAAAACGAAATTCAATTGAAATTGTCGCAAAAATGAGACGAATGTCTAGAAGCACAATGCGACAATGATTTGTCGTAATACCATAAGGGGTGTAGGCATCTTTTTGAGAGCAATCCAAAAAAAATGGGTTGGCTGCCAACAAGCCTGCATCTAAGGGAGATGCCACAACTGATGGAATCATATCCTCAATTTATTCCAAAGATAACTAAGGTGGTTGAGCCTCTCAAAGTCTATAAAAGGAGGCATTCTCATGGTGAAAAGGGGGAGAATAATCAACAAAAAGTATTGTCATTTTGATCGTGGATATTTCGAGCAAGGGGTTGGACAAGGAGGACTTGCAGAGGTTGTTGCAACTACATCTACAGATTGTAAGTGCCTTGTAATGTTTTGATTAATAAATGCTTCGCCTATTTACTTCAAGTTTGTGTATGATTGCATATACTTGTCTTTTGTTGATAAATTTAGTTTAAAATAATCTTGGTAGAATAGGATGTTCGTGTTGTCTTTGTGGTTTATTGGATTGCAGATATCATTAAGGAGATTAAAGATAAATTTTAGCCTAGATTAAGAGAGGACAAGCTTCAGAAAAAGGTACATCATACTTTATTCCTTTTTTATCTTTGACTAGTTTAATTAAATTTAAAGGAATCTTAGTGTCCAATGTTAGCATCTTTTTGTCTTTGTAATAGTGGTCTAGGATCCAAGAGGATATTCACCTGTCTGCGGGGGAATTCTCCTATAACAGAAATTGGCGACTCCAATGGAGAGTGAAGCTTTCAGTTTTGGTTTCTTTCCTTGGTTTCGTCTTATCTTTTTCTCATCTTCAAATCCTGCTTGTTGTATTTTGTTATTATGTACATCCGTTGTCATTACTGAAGTTGTCTCACAGAGACTGTTGATCAAACTTCCTAAGTTTTTCATTTTTTGATTCGGTCCCTTTCTTTATCAGAAACCCATGCCCTCTCCAGTTACATCCAAAGCATCGATTTCCTTATCGACACTCCCTTATAGTGATTTAGGGAGTGTTGTAGCACTCTGGTGCTGATATAACTAGAGTGTTGATTTTTCTTGATTTTGAAAAATTGTTGACTGCCTTTGTACTGGGTGTAATTTTTGCGTATTTCTTTTAACTCATAACTGGTTTTGTCAATTTATATCTTCTATCAGACCTACAATTTTCTTCTTTTAATACTTTTGACCTTTGATTGGATTTTATTGTATTTCCTTGTCACAAAATTGCCCTTTTTCTTCATATTTTGGGTTCATTTTGATACCGTTTCGTTCATCTAATCGATTAAATTTTTTTACAAGGAAACTCAAGGATCTCTTTACTGTTTTAATTTGGTCTCTGATCTTTATATATTTCCAGAAATGTCTTAAGAGTGTTTTGTTGTTTTTGATGTTCTTTTTGGAAATTTTAGTTTGTTTTTTGCCTCTTATTTACTACTGTGAGAGTGTCTTTTGTTTGTGTGATTCTTGCTTCCCATGGTCTAAAAGTTGCGATAGTGAAATCCTTTTTTATTATTTACATAAGAAGCATTAAACCAAATCAATTCACATTCATAATAAAATGAAAGGATACTTTTTACGATTGGTTTTTAGATACCGGAAACAATTTCTTTATGATTTAGCACTGAAATGGATTCTTGTGGAAAACAAATTGCATGAAATTTTTGCATTCTTGTGTTTGGTAGTGAAAGAAAGAAAACTCTTCCCCTTCCCCTAAATAGAATTTCATCAAAATAAATGTTTTCTTATCATTCTTTTACTTTTTTTGGAGTCGAGTCGTAACATCATTAGTTTCACTCTCATTCACCTCTGTTTAAAGAACAACCACTAAAATCAATGCTAATTAAAAATCGATCTAGAAACTTTTTCTTTTTAGATTCTTCCACCAACATTAGACTAGGATTAGCACTTTGGATTGGGTTGTAGGTATAACTCTCCAAAGAATTCAATACAAACTTAACATCTTGTGATAGGGAGAGTAAATCCAATTTTCGTATAAGCACAGTTGGGATCCCCCTCTCACACAGGGGTTACACACAAGGTCGTGTTCGGAAGAGCAACAGAGATTATCCCTTTGAGGCTTAACCATTCATAGTAGTAAGATCGTATTTTGAGGGTTCTTCTTGAGGTACAACTATCTTCATTTGGTATCGTTTCTTCGTGAATTCCGAATCCATTCGGGGTCCTATCGAGTTCTACTGTTCCAATTGTCCTAAGTTCTCTCGAAGGATTTAGGACTTGTTATCCCTCCCATGCATTCGGAATAGACTGTCTATTTTACCCTCCCAGAGGTTGACTGGGAGTTGGTGTCCTTAGTAGCCATAATCTTTAGGGTCCTCACACAAGGTGACGGTGAAGGGAATTCTTCGTTGTACCTGGAACAAACGTTGGTCAAACTCACTTGGGCTCCTTGGAGGGTAAATCCATGATTATTGTGTGGAATCTCGCACCAATGTGTAAGTCCATTAAATAGGTCACCAAAACAACTGATCCACCCACTCATATCCTATCCCCTTCTCAATTTGATCACACGATGTTGGATTTCATCACCAACTTGTACGGTCATTGAGAGAAGGTATTGTTGGCTTGTTGGTTCTTCTAGTTTTTAGAGAGTGTTGTTTTTTTAATTAATTGTTTTTCAAGATTGAGACTGTAGATGATAAAGGTCTTTGTAGATCACATAGGATGCAAGGGTTTCCTCCAAAATTCTACGAACCCTTACCTCCTAATTCACTAGAATATTTTTACCGTGAAGAGGTAGAAAATCGCTTAGATGCTGGGAGCGTTGCTACTCCTTTGTTACTGAATACTGAAAGCACCTTGGTTAAGGTTGAGGATCCCATTCCTCATATTACCCTTGTGTTAGAAGTTCCTATCGAGCCACTCCTTGTTTGATTGGACTCGTTCGTTAATTTCATAGAAGAAGAGTGTCCTCATTTTTCGTTGAGGCCATAGACAGACATAGATGGAAAACACACAACATGATTATAATGATGAGTATACGAATCATGTCCAGTCTGCTGACATGGTCAATCCACAACAAACACCTGTTCGTTCCATATGGAGAACTCCATCGGGACGTGATCTTTACGAACATTTCAATTTTAGTCAACCATGTATTAAGCCTCTTACCTCTGTCGATGTTGAGGCAGGATCATCCGATCAGACTATTAATTGTCCCATCAAACAAGTAGTCAATCCTGTTGCTATGACAGTACAAATCGAAAGTAACGATGGAGTCATAATGCCCAATCATACACAAGTTACTTTGACTGTTACTCCCACCACACCACCTTTTCAAGCTACAACTCTTTATGTTCTATAGAATCCTTTTGGAACACCTATACATCACTGAATTCATAACCCTACCATACACACACAATCACCTACAGGACAAATATCGACTGGGGGGAAGCCATCGTCTAGCGAGCCTGTCCCTCTTGGGGGAAAACCACCATTCCACATACCCACTAGGGGGAAACCCCCTTTTATTGGTCAAACCCCAGTTGTCACTCAAGCTATGGTAGGGGGAAAACCCCCTTTTACTGGAAACCCTTCACAATCCTCGGGAGAACCCTAAGGAGGTACGGTTCATCAACCTTATCAATAAGGGCCATCATACCATAACCCACAAGGAGGAGTACCAAAACTCGTTCCTTCTGGATTATATTTTGGACAACCTTATCCGGGTGTCCCAAATCCCACCTAGGGTCCTCAAGGAAAACAATATCATCCTCCCCAAGGGTCAATGATATACCCTCTACAAGGAAAAACTGTCTACCCCCTCAAGGGAAAATTGTTTATCCCCCATAACCTAATCAAATGACCTATCCTCCCCAGAACCAACTGGGTTTCCCTCCTTTCGTGAACATTACTCAACAACAATCAAATCTTGCCTATACCGGCAAACAACAACCATATATGGGAGGGAATACTAGATACAATTACCCACCTCAACCCATTTATGGCCCTACTAGTGTCCCTTTTCCACACCAGTATCATCCTCAGGTTAACTGACAATTACCTTTCCTAGCCATGTTGGATCTGCCAGATTTATCTCGGTTGACAAATGATCCCATACTACATTTTCATTTCTAACTGGTAATTCCTACTAAATTATCTTGTGACATCCCAAAATTTGATGGTAAACCTGGCAAAGACCAGAGAAACCATGTTATGACATTTCATCTATGGTGTTCATCAAACTCATTGATGTATGATTCTATTTGGTTGCGTCTTTTCCAATGCACACTCACGAGCTTTGCAACCAAATGGTACATTGAACTCCAATGTGGTACCTTTCAAGATTTCAACTCCCTAGCTATGGATTTTCTCACGATTTTTCAATTACCCATCCGTTACGAGACTAGTATAGAAATCTTGACTTCACTTTGTCAAATGAACTCCATACATATCTCTGATCACATTCATGAGTGGAGACAATGGAGAAGGTTGATTAAAGCGACCATTCTCGACCAATTATTGGAAGAATAGTTTACTGAATCTGTTTTACCCCCAATTTCTCGTGACGTCACCATGGGTGGTGTTGTCACTGAGGAAGAATCCATTCCTCGAACTCAGTACCTGGATTTCGTTTATTCCCAATCGGGTACGTTGTATGAGTTGATACCGAATACTCCCCACACATCCATCGATCCATCAAAACCCTCTTCCATGGCTCAAGCAGATGGAATTATCGGTGTCGTCAAAACCCAATCTTCATCACAGTCGGTCGGCTTGGCTAATCGTTCCATTTCTACACCCTTCATCAGTTTGNCCCCCCCCGACTCAAATATCTAAGGTGAATGCAGTTCAATATGACTCTTCACAAAAATTCGGGGGAAAGAAGAAAATGAAAAATAAACCAAAAAAGAACAATAATAATACTGAAAATCCAAAAACACAACCTCAACTACCTACTCCTAAGAAACAACCACAACAAAAATTGACATTTTCGTGTCTCATTTATGGTGATGATCATTTCACTCGAGATTGTCCTCATCACGATGAAGTTGAAAAACTTTTCAGAGGGAATTCCCAACCCACTGTGTTCATAGAACCTTTTCCTCAGCAGCAGTCCATGGTTTCGCAAGCCCTTTCTCCTCCGGCAGGGGCAATCCTAGTCATCCTCCTAGTTAGGAAGCCTCGTCAATTTACCATAGTTATATGTTTTTTGGCATAAGGGCATACCCAGGGTTCAACGCTTCAACAGTGCACCAACAAAACCCTAACTACCGGCCCTTTTGGCAACACCTGCGAAGGAGGCGAAGTCTCACCTGAGGTAGAAGCAGGGTGGCTTACATGAATTAGGTGTCTGTAACCAAGATGGGACAGATATCTATGATAATAACACTTCGTAGAGTATTCTAGCAACACTTAGAAGGTGATATGCATCAATTCATTAGATTTATTAACATCGC
Source organism: Picea sitchensis (assembly GCA_010110895.2). Taxonomy (NCBI): domain Eukaryota; kingdom Viridiplantae; phylum Streptophyta; class Pinopsida; order Pinales; family Pinaceae; genus Picea; species Picea sitchensis. The sequence goes on from SNQJ01S0002662.1 coordinate 5,861, forward strand.
AGAACAAACCCTAAGATAGATTGGTGCAGTAACAATAAAGATACTTCAATCATTTAGCACAGAACACTGAGTTAGATCTAAAATTCACTCATTATTAACACAACTAAACACTAATCATCAATAGATCTATCTAGCATACATAATAAGAAAAGCACTAAGCAGATTCATAACATAACCAACAAAGCACAAAGAAAACCAAAGACACAAGATATACATGGTTCACCCCAGTGTGGGGCTACATCCACCAACTTCTTCATATTCTTTATTATTATTCAATCTCTTACATTCATTTGCTCCTATGCACTAAGCCACAGAGCCAAGCTTCGCACCAGATAGGAGATCTGTGCACTGCGCACCAGATCCTCCTTCTCAAAACTAGGTCAAGGCACAAAGCCAACTCCTCTATTGAGAACAGAGCCTTAAATATGCATTATGTTGCACAAAGCAACCCAAAACTACTTTCACTTAGCCTTCCAAGCTATTTTCTCACTATTCTCTTCACTATTTTCTACATTACATTCTTACTTATTTATACTTTGACAATAAGGCCTAATCATGGGTAAACCCATGGGCCGACATCCCATAACCCATTTCAAAATCCCTAAGCAACCGCTTGTTGGGTCCACAAAGCCTGCAAAATAAGTGAGATCCACGATCTCATCTCCGCTTGGGCATTCCATCTTCGAACATCTTGTCGAAGTCCAAAAGTGGTCCAAACCTGACCAAGGTTTCCTCAAAACTTGGTCGAGGGCCAACAGTCCCCCAACACTCACCTTTGACTCATCCTGAGTCACTCAGGTCTGGTCAATGCCACTTCGAAGGCCTCGAGCCTCACTCGAGCTGCCTCGACTTTCTTCTTTTCCTGAGCCTCCTGCTCAACGAACTCTTGGGTCATTTTCTCTATAACAGGCCTTTCCAGGCGTTGTTATGTTGTCTCAACCACTTGGTCCAATTGTGAGCCTTGTCCTTCAATTTATTAAAACACTTTGCAGGCTTCATCCTGCATAGGTTGTAGTTTATGTGTGACTTCCATTACTCTTCCCTAGATGGAAATGATCTATTGCTATACTGTGCATTGTTCCTGAGATCTCTTCATTCTTTCAACTACGGTGAGCAGCTTCATCTGCACCTGCACGGAGAAGGAATGATGTTGTGCCTCTTGTAACTGTGCCTCCAATTTCCTTATCCCTAGATATTCTGTGAGGCATTCATAAGTCTGCGTGCTTCTATCGCTCAGTTGTTTTCATTCTGATGCAAGGGCTCTGATTCTTGCAACTGTTTTCTTAGCTACTTCCTCCCTTTGGTTGTGCACCTCCTGCAGAGTGCTCAATACTGCTTGGACCTCCAACTCTTTTATCCCTGCTTGAAGTTGTTGGATGGCCTTAACAAGCTTCACCACTTGAACCTCGACTAACTCATGTTCCTCTTGTGCCAAGCCTAGCATAGAGAGAAGTGTTTTACTGACAGCTTCCTTAACTGTGGAATGTTCTGCAAGCAACTTCTCCTTTTCTCTCTGTAGTCGAACTTTTTCCTCCTAGACCATCGCCTGAAACTCTTCCTTCTCATTTTCATAGGTGGTTACATAGTACCGCGCTATGCCTAATTGCTCTAAGACTTCCTCTTTCTCTTGTTTCAAGGATTTTGTAGCATTCACCTTTTATTCTTGGACTTTTTGAAATCGATCCTTAGTCGCATCTGTAAGTCTTCTTAATTAGGCAGGTTCATCCCCCAATTCTGCAACCTATGACGAAGAAGGCGCAATAGGTAGTGCACAGATCAATTGAATAGCTTGTTGTATTTCCTTCAGTTAATTCTCTTCCCTTTCATACAACTCCCCCTGCTTCGCTCCATATCTCTACAAGATGTCCTCGTAAGCATCCTCCATGGCTCTATGGACCAAGCTAATGTCGTCCTCCATGAGCATGGCCTCTAGTTGGGGCTTACTAGCGCACATCTTCTTTCTTGTTGAAGGTTTTTGTGGAGAAACCTTCCTCTTCTACGGTGTTACTGTTTCAGCAGGGGAATATTTCGACGGTGTAACTTCTCCTTCTCCTTTCTTTTCTCCTTCATCCCCTCCTCCTTTTCCATTTGCTTCGTCTCCTCCTCCTAGAGAGCCAGATCCATTTTCTTCAGAGGCGTTGTCCTCCTCATCAGTATCTATATTCTTGACTTCCTCCTTTTTCTTCTTCTTCTTCGCACTATATTGTCTGACATGCTCAACCTAGGTGACGAGGGGACTTCCTATGATGTCATTGTCGGAGAATTCTTCATCAACAACAGGTACAAGGAACTCCTATGGCCACTACTTCGTGATTTTCTCCATGTCTTCGTCTGTCATCTTGTAATATGACTATATCTCTTCCTTGCTCTCGTCTCTGCGCGTAGTGATATAGATAAAATGTCCATCTGCACAGAACTTGTCTATCGATCTATACTGGTTCAAGGTGCATGGTGTCATGCGTGGAAATGATTCAATGGAAACCTTCAGTTGTTGATAATACGCATGGAACACAATGTTTGATTGCCATTGCTTCAACATTTCATTGGTGTACCACAAGGTAGAAAACCTAGCGGCCTAATGTTTCAATCTCTGTAAAGGTGGTTCCTTCAGGCATTTTCCAAGCGACAAAAGAAATCAACACGAGCAGCCAGCTAAAGAGTAATTCATATCCCTGATCCTGAGCTTCATGAAATTATTTATTGAGTTCATTGACGAGGTAACTCACCCAATTCATCTGCATTCCCTCCAAACATTTTCCTGCGAGGTCCACCATGAACCCAATGACCTGTGTGGGGCAGTTCTTTCTTACGATCTTTCCAGCTATGAGTTGGGAAGCAAGGAACACTGTGCCATCCTAGATAGAGTCTACCTTGTAGCCTCACTTTCCTTTTTTGACCTTTTCGTAAGCCTCCTTGATGCATTGTGCTAGGGAGTGGTCTAAAGCCTTCCCTGGGTAAAACTGTTGAGGGTCAGGTCCCTACATGCTTAATCCTATAATCAAGTGGATCAACTTTGGATCCACAGTAATCTTTTGGTCGAGCCACATATGTCCACCATGGTAGAAAAACAAGAGGAGTTTAACACAAGCGTTACCCTCATGGTGACGGCCAAAATGGGGAATCTTCATCACATTTAGTATAGTGGACTGCACAAGCTCCTTAATCCACAGCTAGGAGACCATATGAGGCTTCTTCCCAGTAGTCTTTTTCAAGTATATATGGGGTATGAGCATATCATAGTTCTGTCTATCTCCAAGGTTGAAGTCATTGTTCTTCAGTAGTGGGATTTGTCTTAACCGACTCCCAACTACATGTATTCCTTTCGAGATGTATATGGTGATCAGGGTGTACTCATAGTCACATGGGATGTTGTCACGGTTAACCGCACCATCCAATGGTGGAATATATTCTGGTAAGATCGACGAGATCTGCTTCGCATTAGCCAGATCGCCACAATGCTTACTTTGTTTCTCAGTCACGGGGTTGGTACGACCAGAACGTCGTCCAGTCAAAGGGGAAGCCTGCAGTCCCCTGGTCGACGATGTATGTACTCCTTGATACATAGCTCTATAAGCCATGAACTTCTTAAGAACTTCCTCGATGGAATTCTCTAACTCAGTGGGTTCGCCCAACATTCTCACTGTTAAACATGCAAGTCAGGGTAGGCGAACGCGTAAGCGGGGTAGAAAAATGGACAACGATGTCTAGTTTCTAATAAAATAGCTCGACACACAATCAACTCTCTGTTATCTCAGTTAATCATGGGTGGGAAAAAGTGGTCCTGACGTAGTGTTTGACGGGTTAAATTAGAGAGCATCGTAATAGATTCTTCCAACGGGCAGGAATGCTTCCATCAATGTGAATCTGTACATTATGACACGGTCTCAACGTCCCAAAAGAAATCCATCTGCCCATAAATGTGTTTCCTAGTCGTTCTAGAGCATCATTCTAATGTTTGGGGTTCCTCCAACGGTCATATAGATTCTCCAGGGCAAAGTCCCATTCTGCACAGTCCTGTTGTTCCGGCGAGGTTCAAATCTTGTGAATCTGCCTCCTGCGAGGTTCCAGTCTGTGAAGTCTTCCATCTTTTTTCTGTAGCTTCCTGTAGATTTTCTAACTTGTCTTTCTTTTTATTGATCTTCCTTTCCTTCTTCCCTGTAATATGAGTCTCTCTAATAGTTTCTAGAATCCTCTTTCCATTCTTATTCTTATCTTCTCCTAGCTTGGTGACTTCGCATTGTTGATGTGTTCTCAAAGGGTTCGAAGTTAATACCCCTTCTCTTACTAATTCTAGGGTGGTTATTATGCTTTCTTGCATATATAGGTCCTTCAAACCTTCTTGCGTTCTTTCAACCTTGACATCTAGTTCTCTTTCCTTCTATTGCTTTGACTTATCTTCATGTTCTTCTATTAGTCGTTCTATTTTTCTAGCTATGAAATCCCTTAGTTCTTGCTTTTTCTTTTCTGTAGATTCTTCCTCTTATTTCCTTCTGATCTTATCCTTCTCAATCCAAGTCTTTCCTAATAGAAGTGGGAAAGGGGCATTGTTCTCAACAAATTTAATGACTTTAAATTCCTCTTATGTCGATGTTCCATGGATGATAACAGGTACATTAGTAACTCTTCCACATAAGGTTATCATCTTTCCCTTAAATAATCCTATCCTTCCCAATGAAGGTACCACAGTAGTATTTCCAAAAATTTCCCAAGTGTCTTCTATCATAATATTCACTGGTGTTTCCTCATCCAAGACATAGTCTATGTCGAAGTCTTCTATTCTTGTAATTATGCACTGTTTTACTTTCAAGATATCTGGTAAACTGATATCTTTATGAACATCCATCATTTATTTCAACTGCACTAATGTAGTATGAAATTCCTCTTATCTGTTCTCTTTATGATTCTCCAACATGATCTTAGTCTCCTGACTTTCTTTTTCTTGTCTCATGTTCATCCTTTCAACTTTAGCAATCATCCTTGGACAATCCTCAACCTCATGACCAACAATTTTACAACAAAGACAAATAGGACCTGTACTAGGGCATTCCTTAGCAACATGTCATGGTCTTCTGCAGTTATAACATAGTGTCAATCCTTTTTTTCTCTTATATGTTCCCCAACTTCTCCTATACCGCACACTGGGATCACAGTGTTGGACTTGGAATCTTCGAAAATTCTTTCTAGGTTCCGTCATCCACTTATTAGTCCAAAAATTATTTCTATGCATAGGAATAACATATCTTTCTTCATTTCTATTAGCTTTACTTAGATCAACTCTTTCTTCCAACTGTGCCCTAGCTTTCAGACTAGGACATAATCTATTAAACATACCTAAATTCATGTTTCAAAACAAAAAATTTCACTTATCTTACTCTTATCAAAGCACAAAGCTATACTTCTTTTAATATCTTACCTCTTTTCTCAGATCGAGTTTCTTTCTTAGCACATAGATTCACAACTCAAGTAGAGTATTGCGCACTACAACAACAGATCTATGCATAGATATTCTCTTCAGTTCCCAGAAAACACAGTTTTAGGTCCCAACAACGGAACCATTTGTTGGCACAGGGGAAGACCCAGGGTTCAACGCTTCAAAAATGCACCAACAAAACCCTAACTACCGACCCTTTCGGCAAAACCTGCGAAGTAGGAAAAGTCTCATCCAAGGTAGAAGAAGGGGGGGTTATAGGGCTTGGGTTTCTATAACCAAGCTGAGACACAGATATGTGATAATAACACTTCACAGAGTATTCTAGAAACACTTAGAAGTTTATATGAATTAATTCATTAGATTTATTAACATCGCAGAACAAACCCTAAGATAGATTAGCACAGTAACAATAAATATACTTCAATAATTTAGGACATAATAATGAATTAGATCTAACATTCATTCATTATTAACACAACTAGGCACTAAGCATCAACAAATCTATCTAGCATACATAATAAGCAAAGCACTAAGAAGATTCATAACATAACCAACAAAGCACAAAGAAAACCAAAGACACAAGATATACGTGGTTCACCCCAGTGTGGGGCTACGTCCACCAACTGCTTCGTCTTCTTTTTTATTCTTCAGTCTCTTACATTCATATTCTCCTGTGCACTAAGATACAGAGCCAAGCTTCACACCAGACAGGTGATCTGTGCACTGCGCACCAAATCCTCCTTCTCAAAAGTAGGTCAAGGCACATAGCCAACTCCTCTATTGAGCACAGAGCCTTATATACGCATTTTTTTCCACAAAGCAACCCAAAACTACTTGCACTTAGCCTTCCAAGATATTTTCTCACTATTCTCTTCACTATTTTCTACATTACATTCTTACTTATTTATACTTTGACAATAATGCCTAATCATGGGTAAACCCATGGGCCGACATCCCATAACCCATTACAAAAACCCTAAGGAACCCATTTCTAGGTCCACATACCCCACAAACTAAGTGAGATCCGTGATCTCAGCTCCGCCTGGGTGCTCCATCTTCAACCAGCCTGTCAAAGTCCAAAAGTGTTCCAAACCTAACCAAGGTTTCCTCAAAACTTGGTCGAGGGCCAACAATGTTTAATGGGATTGATTTAACCACTCGCACCACAACGTATGACACGTCATCTAAACTTGATAAAGAAAAGGTCACTAACGATACTACATCAGATCCACCTTCTTCCATCGCCACTCCTCAATCTGGATCACTTCATATTGAGAAACTGACTTTTGACTCTATTTTACGCCCTCCCACGAGCACTATTCAAAAATCAATGTTTAATCCTAGTTCACATGCCGCCAAAAACTACATCGTTGAATATTCGTCTCAAGCATCGTGCACTAAGTCTGCTCTCGAAGTTCTACAACATTGTCCAATTCAACATAGAAAACTCTTGGCTACCATTGACACAATCGATCCAAAGTCCTCGAATAATATCACTTTTAACCTTTATAACTTCAAGTCACGACTTTCTCTCCAACTTTCTTTTCAGATCAATGTTGTTGTTCATAAATAACACATTCATCGTACCATACTAGATGAGGGAGATTCCACTTGCATCATGTCATTAGCGTTTTGGAAAGGGTTGAAATCACATGTGCTTAATCAATCCCCTACAATTTTACGATCTTTTGATGGGTGAGGTTTTCATCTTCATGGATTTTTGCAGTCCTTAGTTTTTCAATTGGGAGGCAATACTATATCTATCGATGTAGAGGTATTCGATGCTCCTCTTGATTACAACTTGTTGTTAGGAAGAAGTTGGTTTTATGCCATGACTTTCATTGCTTCATCGGTGTTTCGATGTGTACAATTCCCCTATCAAGGTAAAATTGTCAGTATCGATCAATTAGACTACTACACCCCTGACGCTCGCATTCCCACCACAAACAATATTCCTTTCTTGGGAGATACTAAGATCACTTACAAAAGTGTTGGTGTAGGTATTTTAAAATACTCTACCCTTATGGGTACTTTCCCTACACCACTTCCTCCCACCTCGCAACATATTTCCATGATAAATATGATCTCAACTATGGCATATCAATCTTATGAATCATATGATCCTTGGGTTGTGCCTAGTCCTTTGGAATTTGATGCACTAGGTGACACTATGCCACTTAGTCCCGCTGAGGCTTCATACAACACCATCCAATATGCCTCTCCCTCATTGGACAACCAACATCTGTTGGAATCCAACACTTATTCGTTGCCATCTTGGTTGGATTCCCTATCCTCTACTTTCGATTACATCCAATGGATTTTTCCATCAGACGAATCCATTATGGAAATTCTTAGTATCGAGGAAGTACCTTGGGATGACAACCATCATCATTTATCTTTTCTCCCTAGTCTGGATGAAATTGAGAAATATATACACTCTATCTTTCTTTACGACATTTTCGATTCTCCACAGTCTCCCATACTTACCCAGGACACTACTTTTGAGGGGAATTTAGGAAACATATATTCTACGATCGCTATCGACATCTCGATCAAGGAAGGTATTGTGGAAAATTTTCATCTCGATGCCAATTGTTCGCTTGAGGAAGTAGAATATTGTAACACTTTATTCAAGGAATTCCACAATGTCTTCACTTGGAGTTACGAAGAAATGGTAGGGATTGATCCACCAATCGTTGTGCATGAGATAAAAACTTACTCAAGTGTTAAACCTGTATGACAAAAAATTTGCCCGGTTCATCCAAAGAAAACAACCACAATAAAGGAAGAAGTTGGAAAACTTTTGAAGTCTGGTTTTATTTATCTTGTCCCCTTGAGGGAATGGGTTTCTAACATCATTTCAGTCGTTGAAAAATAAGGAACCATTCATGTATGTGTCGATTATAGGGTTCTCAATAAGGCTTGTCCAAAAGACAATTGCCCAACACCCTTTATCAACCAAATCATCGATAATTGTGTTGGCAACGTTATATTTTACTTCATGGATGGTTTCTCAGGGTATAACCAGATTGATATTATATATGTTGATCAGCATAATACAACCTTCATATTCCCTTGGGGGACGTTTTCTTATCAGAAGCTACTTTTTGGTCTTAAAAACGCGGGTGCTAATTTCCAGCAGGCCATGTCATATTCTTTCCACAATATCAAACATATTGTGGAACCTTACCTCAATGATTTACCCACTGATTTGCCTACTCAACGAGACCATATTGGTCATTTACGAGCCATTTTTCTTCGATTTAAATTTTACCATATCCATTTGAATCCTAACAAATTCATCTTCATTGTCAAATCTAGTTGACTCCTTGGATTCTTCATCTCCAAATATGGGATTAGGGTGGATCCCTTAAAATTAAACTATATTCTCACTTTACCCCCTCCCAACAATCTGAGCCAACTACAAAGTTTTCAAGGGAAAGAAAATTTTCTTCATCATTTTATTTGTAATTACGCCGAACTCACTAAAGGATTTATGAGATTGTTGCATAAATACACTCCTTTCATCTGGGACGAATATGTGATCTACTATGTGATAAAGAGTCTATCTGTTCTTGAGCTCCGATATTCACACCTTGAAAAGTTGGCTCTGGCTGTAGTCATTTTTTTCCATAGATTTCACCACTACATCCTGTTACGCACTACCACGATCATTGAAAACTTGAACCCCATGTACCATAGCCTTACACGTCAAGTCCTTAGGGGAAAATATTCCAAATGGACTGTTATTCTTCAAGAATTTGATCTCGAGTTTTCCAAATTAAAAGCTAAAAAATCGTTGGTTTTTGCGGAACTAATCTGCGATCTTCCCTATGTTGATGAAGATACCGAGCCCAGTGATTCTCTTCTCGGCACATATTTGTTCCTCATTATCACTTCAGACCCTTGGTATGGATATAATATTCTCTATCTACAAATCCAACGTTTCGAGCTCGATATTTCACGTGAGGAACATCGTCATATCCACCACCATTCTAAACGCTACCTTATCATCGATGACACTTTGTACTGCTATGGAATTGATATTGTCCTACGACATGCTTTAACCCACGATGAGGCTGAATGTGTTTTGAATGAATGAACCTTGGATCTTGTGGCAGTGATATATCCGGGATGGATATAGCCCAAAAAATCTTACGTGCTGGTTATTTTTGGCCCTCCCTCTTCAAAGATTGTATAGAGGCTGTCAAACGATGCCCACCCTGTCAAGTTTTTCAGAAAAATGCACGTACCCACCTTCTCCACTGCATCCCATTGTAGTCGTCGACCCCTTTTCCAAATGGGGCATTGATTTTATGCAATGTAATCCTACCTCAGTCGGGGGGAATGGTTATATCATCGTTGTCATTGATTATTTCACTAAATAGGTTGAGGCTATGCCTACATTTATTAACGATGGTCGTACTACAAAAATATTTGTTTTTAACCACATCATCACTCGCTTTGGTGTCCCACAAGCCATTGTCACTGATCATGGCTCACATTTTCAGAACTAGATGAAGAGTGAGTTGCACGTCAAGTTGGTTTTTCTCCATGAAAACTCATCCCCCTACTATCCTTAAACAAACAGACAATTTGAAACTATAAACAAATTCCTAAAGACCATGATCGAACGCATGGTGGGGACAAACAAAACCTCTTGGAACCTACAACTTTTCTCCGCACTCTAGTGTAATGTCCCCCACCTCTTAGAGAGGTGATGAGGAGACTCGGTGGCCTAGGCACCCCCACTAGGTCATAGTCTCACACTGAGGGGGAAGGTCAACTAGACTAAAGTTATATTTTTAAGTTGACTTGAGAAAGAAAAAGGATAAAG
>SNQJ01S0002662.1:16138-97725 GCA_010110895.2 Picea sitchensis
TATTGAAGAGGAGGCACATACCCACAGTAGAATTTGAAGGATTCAAAGTGGAGGTTGCAGGAGGAAGCACTATGCCCTGTGACAGATATATTCTAGGCATGAAACTTACCTTGGGTAGGCATGAGCTGATACAGGACGTCTATGTCATGGACCTTCCAGAAACCAACATCATCCTAGGGGTTCAGTGGCTCAGCACACTGGGGCCTATCACCACCAACTACAAAATAATGGAAATGGCATTCACAGAGGAAGGTGGACGAAAGATAGTGATGAGGGGCATAACAGGGAATGCTGCAAAGGTAGTCACGGCCAAGAGGATGGAGGCCATCTTCCGTAGGGACGAGATAGTATACGCAGCGGAATGCAGGATTGTGACACATTTGGATGAACAGGGAAAGGTTCACTACACTCCATAGATCAAAGAAATCCTTGACAGGCACCACAAGGTGTTTGGGCCTATTCCTCCAGGGGTACCACCAGATAGAGGGTTTGAGCACATTATTGAGCTAGAGCAAGGGGCCAAACCAGTTATCACCACACCATACAGACACCCCAAGAAGTACAAATATGAGATAGAGAAGGCCATCAAGGAACCTTTGGACATGGGGCACATCAGACCCAACAGCAGCCCTTTTGCTTCTTCAGTAGTGCTGGTGAAGAAGAAAGATGGCACTATGAGAATGTGCATTGACTTCAGGGATTTGAACAAAAAGACCATAAAAAACAGGTACCCGATACCCAGGATTGATGAACTGTTGGACGAACTGCATGGGGCCATCTACTTCACGAAGATTGATCTTCGCTCTGGTTATCATCAGATCAAGATGAGGGAGGAAGACATCTCAAAAATGGATTTTAGATGTCACTACGGCCATTATGAGTTTTTGGTGATGCCCTTTGGTTTAACCAATGCCCCTGCTACATTCCAATCATGTATGAACCATGTGTTCAACAAGCAGTTGAGGAAGTACCTGTTGGTATTTTTTGATGACTTGCATATCTACAGCAAGACGTGGGAGGAGCATCTCAGGCATGTGGATCAAATTTTGTCAATCATGGAGGACCAATCATTGTATGCTAAGGAGTCCAAATGTGAGTTTGGAATGACAGATATCATCTATTTAGGACACATCATCGGGGAAAAGGGGGTACAGGTACATCAGGAGAAAATACAAGCCATCATGGAATGGCCTACTCCTAAGACACTCACCGAATTGAGAGGATTTTTGGGTATGTGCACGTATTACAGGAAATTTGTCAAAGGATTTTCTCAGGTGTGTGCACCTTTGACCGATTTGACTAAGAAAGGAGCCTTCATGTGGGACGAGGAGGCTCAAATAATGATGGACAAGATGAAGGAAGTGATGAGTACGTGCCCATTCTTAGCCCTTCCATATTTCAGTCTTCCTTTTACCTTGGAGTGTGATGCCTCTGGGGAAGGAATAGGGGCCGTACTGATGCAAAAGAGGCACCCTCTTTCCTATGAGAGTCGGAAGCTTAGGGGTCCCGAACTACTCTACAACATTTATGACAAATAAATGCTAGCTATCATGCATGCACTAGCCAAATTTCGGCAATACTTGGTTGGTGCCAGGTTTGTGGTCAAGTCAGATCATAATAGTCTCAAATATCTATTGGAACAGAAGGACTTGAACGAGAGGCAAAAAAAATGGGTAAGTAGAATACAGGTCTACGACTTTGACATTGAGTTTGTCAAGGGAAAGAACAATGTGGTGGCTGATGCCTTATCTAGGAGGCCATCTATCCTTTCCATAACAGGGGTAACAGTTGACTGGAAAGACCATCTGGTGATGGAGTATGCAAAGGATCAATTTGCGTTCCAGCTACTGGATGGATAGGTACAAGATGAATATTTCAAGGTTATAAATGACCTCATCTACTACAAAGACCGAATCTTCTTGGTTCCTGGATCGACCTTCAAGGCTAAAGTATTGCAGGTGTGCCATGACTCACCAATGGCAGGACATCAGGGGATCAACAAGACGTATAGGCAAGTGAGAGAAAGGTTCTCTTGGAAGGGTCTCAAGGAAGATGTGATTAAGCACGTCAAAGAGTGTACTACATGTCAGGAAAACAAGGATGAGCACACGCACCCAGCAGGACTATTGCAACCCTTGCCCATTCCAGAGAACAAGTGGGAAAGCATATCCATGGATTTCATCACTGGACTGCCAAAGATGCAAGGGAAGGACATGCATATTTGTAGTGGTGGATAGGTTAACAAAGTTTTCACATTTCTTCGCCATAGCTACCAACTTCAGTGCATCACAGGTGGCTGAACTGTTCTTCAGGGATATTTTCAGGTTGCACGGCCTACCCAAGACCATTGTCAGCGATAGAGATAGCAGGTTTATGAGTAATTTATGGCAGGAGTTATTTAGGTTGGTTGGTACGGCCTTGACCCCTAGCACTAGCTATCACCCTCAGACGGATGGACAGACAGAGATAGTCAACAAATGGGTGGAGGGCTACCTCAGAAACTATGTGGCAGTGAAACAGAAAGCATGGACCAGATGGTTGCATCTGGGAGAGTATTTCTACAACACCACCCAACATATGTCCATTGTCATGTCACCATTCTGAGCCTTGTATAGCTATGATCCTTTATCGTTTGTGGAGATTGCGTTTGGTGACAACAGGGCACCTATGGTACAGGATTGGATCGAGCAGAGCCAAAACATTCTCAGGGAACTGAAGGATCATCTACAGAGGTCACAAAACCAACAAAAGCTCCAAGCAGACAAGCACCGAGTTGATCGTACTTTTGAGGTTTGCGACTTAGTCTATCTGAGACTGCAACCATACATGCAGGTTTCCATTAAAAGAAGCGGAGCAGAGAAATTGCAGCCACATTTCTTTGGACCCTATAGGGTCAGCAGAAAGATAGGGGTTGTAGCTTATGAGCTAGAGCTTCCACAGGGCAGCAAAATACACAACATCTTCCATGTCTCCTATCTTAAGAAAGCCCTCGGCCAACACATCAAACCTATTGAGGTATTACCCCCCATGGAAAAAGAGGGTCATCTTATTCTTTTTCCTGAAGAGATATTGGAAGTCCGAGTGAAGAGGCTCAGAAAATGAAGCATCAAGGAGTAACTGATCAGGTGGAAGGATTTACCCATTGAGGATGCCACTTGGGAAAAGGAGCATGTGGTCAGAGAAGCATGTTTGGAATTGCTTGAGGACAAGCAATTTCAAGCAGGGGAGACTTTAATGTCCCCCACCTCTTAGAGAGGTGATGAGGAGACTCATTGGCCTGGGCACCCCCACTAGGTCATAGTCTCACACTGAGGGGGAAGGTCAACTAGACTAAAGTTATATTTTTAAGTTGACTTGAGAAAGAAAAAGGATAAATGGAGTAAAATATAACTCAACAGAAGAATAGAAATTAACCATGGGAGTAACCTAACTCAATAGAGAATCAGAAGGAAAAAGTATAAGTAAGAGGTTGGGGCGCACCTATCATTCATCCTGATTTTTGGTATATTTCTTGTTAGTTCTCTTGAGCATCGGTTTGGGGGTTTGATGTACAAACCCTTGTGAGAAACTTAGTGGTGAAATATCCACTCACCTTGTTCCACATCTTGGTCTCGGGGATGAAATATTCCTCCACACCATTCTATTCTCAGCATATCTCGTTCTAGAGCCCCAACAGACAGTAAGACCATATTATTGGGGAATTTCCAGCAAGGGCGCACCATACCATTGAGGAAGGTTCAATTTAGCTATTCAGGAGGGCACAACTCTCTTAGAATATTTCGCACTTGGAGAGGTTTGCCTTGTACGTTGGGCTTGAAGCTTCAGGAGGAGGATCCCACTGCCCTGATCTATTACTTGACCGAGTTTGGGCTCGTTTGGAGCATTCTTCCATCAGGGCCGAATTATTGAGGGCTTTTGTCTCCACTTGGAGCGTGGCACTCTCTGGTTGAAGGGTTCGACATNTAATGTCCCCCACCTCTTAGAGAGGTGATGAGGAGACTCATTGGCCTGGGCACCCCCACTAGGTCATAGTCTCACACTGAGGGGGAAGGTCAACTAGACTAAAGTTATATTTTTAAGTTGACTTGAGAAAGAAAAAGGATAAATGGAGTAAAATATAACTCAACAGAAGAATAGAAATTAACCATGGGAGTAACCTAACTCAATAGAGAATCAGAAGGAAAAAGTATAAGTAAGAGGTTGGGGCGCACCTATCATTCATCCTGATTTTTGGTATATTTCTTGTTAGTTCTCTTGAGCATCGGTTTGGGGGTTTGATGTACAAACCCTTGTGAGAAACTTAGTGGTGAAATATCCACTCACCTTGTTCCACATCTTGGTCTCGGGGATGAAATATTCCTCCACACCATTCTATTCTCAGCATATCTCGTTCTAGAGCCCCAACAGACAGTAAGACCATATTATTGGGGAATTTCCAGCAAGGGCGCACCATACCATTGAGGAAGGTTCAATTTAGCTATTCAGGAGGGCACAACTCTCTTAGAATATTTCGCACTTGGAGAGGTTTGCCTTGTACGTTGGGCTTGAAGCTTCAGGAGGAGGATCCCACTGCCCTGATCTATTACTTGACCGAGTTTGGGCTCGTTTGGAGCATTCTTCCATCAGGGCCGAATTATTGAGGGCTTTTGTCTCCACTTGGAGCGTGGCACTCTCTGGTTGAAGGGTTCGACATTCAGATCTGCTTGATACTGGTATTCATTACTTATTCAGCCTTTAGAGGCTTCTTTGTATTGACAGGAGCATTTTGTAGCAGCTCATATCTATTGTTTGTATGGTCGTCTAAGGTTTATGCCAGATCGGCCATCTATTGTATTGATCCTACATTGCGTATAATAAAAGGGTCAGATCTTTGCTTGTGCTTCTATATCTTGAATGTATGATGATCTTCATGTATTAAATGAATCTTGTATGCACTTAATAGCTCAATAAACATCGACACGTTCACAAACCAGTGGTAGTTAGTGATTCCACGCCAGAATTTGGCTTGGGATCATTACATCTAGGCCTACTACAAAAAATGCAACTGGATTCACTCCATTCCAGTAGGTATATGGTGTAGAAGAAGTGTTACCAATCGAGTGTGAGATCCCTTTGTTGAAACTCACAGTGGAACTCATGCCTCATACCTCTATTGAAGAGGAATGATTCTTGTATTTAACCAAGTTGGATGAAACATGTCGTGATGTTGCTTTCATTAATGAGACATATCAAAAACGAATGAAGAGTCAATATGAAAAATATGTTCAACCTCGTTCTTTTGCAGAAGGAGACTTACTCCTTGTTTATGACCAAGCTCACGATAAGTTGGGGACAGGGAAGTTAGAACCTTTGTGGCATGGAGCTTATATCATAAAACGTGTATTACATAGAGGTGCCTACGAGTTAGTCGACTATGATGAAATATCTCTCAGTGAGTCCTAAAATGGGCTTTACCTAAAGAAGTACTATGCATAGAACATCTAGCATGTGTCCTTTGTACACTATTGTACTATATACTTTTGATTTGGTGTGTATTTTCTCTTGTGTGCATGAGTTTTGTCTTAGCTTCTTATACTTTGTCTTGTGGTTGCATATGCAGATGAAATCTCCCTTTCCCATCTTTGTTGGATTTTTTGGATGGCACTAGTCGACACACCCAGAACATTGCTTCTGCAGCTTGGGTCATTTACCACTCTGGTGAGTTGGTGAGTTCGGTAGGAATTTTCCTAGGATCGGCAATCAATAAAGTGAAAAAATATCATGTCGTCATCGGACTCTTAACTGAAGCCTCCTCTCTAGGTATAACTCATATGATTATTAACCTAGACTCTCAGCTTGTGGTCTGTCAGCTTAATCTAGATTACGTCGTTTTCAACCCTATCTTACTATGTCTCCACCTAAGACTTCATCATCTCTAAATATCGTTTGAATTTATACAATACAGACATATACCGAGAGAACTCAACACAACATTGGATTCATTATCTAATTACATATTGGTTCGGTATCTTGCGCATAGATAAAACATTTGTAAAAGACATAAATCACATGTACACAAAAGAGTCACATAAGATAAATTGCAACATCAAGAGTGTTAGCACTAGAAGTCACCTTTGGATTGCGACAGAGGTAATCCCAATACCCATCAGTTTATAAGTCACGGTTAATGGATTTAAAGAGGTCAAATGGGGCAGACTTGAGAGAAAATCATTTTAACTAAGAAAATTGGGCCAGTATGCACAAGAAAATGAGGTCTTGATCAACTTCAACAAGTAAGTTGTATTAATGGTGAGTAGGGGGGGAATAAATCGAGGAGAATATGTAAACGTTTGCTTTGGACATCATGTCTTCCAGCAGCTTAAGGATGAAAACTCTAAAAACAAGATCCTCTTGAATTAGAAGTTCAGGAAACTGAAAAAGATATAACTACACTGCAATCAAACATTCATTACAATACAGTCACCACAATTCATGTGAATCCTTAAATCATGAACATCCAGTATCATACACAAATAAGACGGAAATAGAAACTGACTTTCATTTAAAAAAGAAGTCTCATGACAAGTTACATAACTAGAGAACTAGAGATTAATTAAAACATTACCATATGGGAGCTTAGCTCAACCATTGACCTTAACAAAATATCAAAACTGAGTATTTATACTCAGAACAACTTGCCACCACGAGGACTGTGACCTGGCTATTGCAATCAAAGATTTGCGTCTGCATCTCTCCTGTTGGTCTACACTTTAATTCTTCTATCAGACGTGATCGGAGATCAGTATGGGATTTGCAGGAGCATCCGTTGACATGGGGAATTTGTGCTAACACTATGCCTCCACAGCCATATTTTCCATGCTTTCCATTTATGGGGTGAAATGAGGTTTCAACCACCTTCCCCATTTCCATTAACTACTTTCATCGGGATCAGGATGAAACCTCACACCCATGAATGTTCCAAGAGACATTCACGACTCCTCCAAGTCAATCTTAGTGCCTTCCTACCATGTATATATTCCTCTATGAAAATAAGGGCGCCCTCGGCTTCTGGAGTGGCTCCTCTCCATCACTTCATGTGACCTTGGGTCATGACCTGGGGCTTCTTTTCATGAAATTTTGGGACTTCGCATTTCGGGAATCTTCACCCCACTTAATTCCAAATATCCTGATACTTGAACTTGTGAAATGGCCCATCCAGATCGATGGTCTGACCTACTTCAAATTTGATGGCCACAATCGTCTCCTCAAATAACCTTAGTCGCCAACCACCCAATAGGCGCATTCCCTTCTTTATAGCCCCACTTTCCATAGGACTGTGGATTGTGACCACGAGCCCAATTCCCAGGTGCTTCGTGATTTTTCATTTCGCAACTTCATGTCGTGATCCATGCTCAAACCTCAAGGTCATGAAATCGCGATCTCTTGGATCAGGTGCCATGCATCCTCGCTGGATTGGACGATCCAGATGAATATGGGCATTTCAAGACCTCGACATTTCAGGACTCGGGAAATATGCGCACTCCTTACTTTGATTTTCCTGAAATGACTTTATCCATGGTTCGGATATGGTGCAACACGTCCTACTGAATCAGACGGCTCCTTCTGAATTCAGGTTTCGGGGATTCATATATTTTACAAATAACTTCAACAACGTTCTGAACTCCCGATTCTCGCGCTTATAATTTGTCAATGATCTCTGAACTTTGAAATGAAATTTCCTCCACCAAACTGAACTTGCTCGCTTGCTTGATTCAAGTCCATATCAGACCGCTCTAAGTGTTTCTCTTGTTCTTATGGTTGTGGCCTCTGTAAAAAAATACTTGGATGACTAGGTGAGGGCTAGGGACATCAAAACGATCGATGACAGAAGTGGAGAGGGAAGTGATCAACCTTAGAATAAAACATAAAATATTAGGGCCGAGGCTTCTTAGGTAAGACAATCAAGGAAAAATAGGTTTCCCAAATGGATGAAAGTGAATATAAGAGAAACTTCAAGCTGAAAGGAAAAACTTAAGCTAGGGTCTGTGCAAAGGAGAGAGAGAGACAGGGAAAAATTACATACCTGGGTAGAAGCCACAAACCCACAAGACCCTGACAAGTTTATGTGATAACTTTTGTCTCCATAGGGGATGGCATGCTCTCTGTGAGCTGCCAAGAAAAGTAGTTTCAGTGCCTTCGTATTGGGTTATGGAGTCTAGCTATTTAAAAAACAATAAACATAAAAACAAGAACGATATTTACAATGGTGGGACGCTGACGACAACTTTAAACAAAAATAAAAATAGAAAGTGCCTATTAAGGGGCCGATCCACAAGGCATCAAATTTACCATGCTTGCCTTTGTCTTGCTTGGGTGCATCCCATTTTAGCACTAGATCTCCCAATTGGAAATCCTCCTTTCTTACTTTCCTATCAAAAGTCTGCTTGATATTTTGTTGATGTTCATGTGCTTTGTCAAGTATCTTCTCCCTAGTTTGTTTCACTTCTACCAACTACAGTATCCTCCTAACCATGTCATCAAGTTCTCCTTGGTAGTCGTGGAAGAATTTTGCAACTGGAAAGGCAAGATGAGAAGGAAAGATAGCCTCAATTCCATACATGAGCTAGAAAGGAGAGACACCAAGAGATCGCTTCGTTGTCACTCTGTCAGCCCACAGAGAAAACTTGAGCTTTGAATCCCATGCTCTCTTGTTGTCCTCTAGCAGTCTTTTGATAATTTTTATGAGGCTCTTGTTAGAGGACTCTCCCAACCCATTGCCTTGGGGGTAGTAAGGAGTTGAGTGAGTCAATACAATCCAAAACTGCTCACAGAATTGAATCAATGGTTCGGCCTTAAAGGATGCAACATTATTAGTGACAATTCTTTTCGGATAGACAAACCTTGCTATAATATCTTCAAGAAAACCAATGATTACCTTGTGAGAAGCACTCCTTATGGGGATGGATTCTATCCATTTGGTAAAGTAATCAGTGGCTGTCAAGATCAACCTGTGATCTCCTTTTGAAGAAGGATGAATTTCCCCAATAAAATCTAGGCCCCGTTGCTAAAAGGGTCCTGAAGCTACCACAGGCTTCAATGGAAAAGACTTGAGTTGTTGCTTCCCGGAGAATTCTTGGAACTTGACACAAGCCCTAGTTTTCACACATACATCAGTAAAAAGAGTAGGCCAGAAATACCCAGCCCTGAGAATTTTATAGGCTGTGGTCCTCCAGAAGTTATGTCCCCCACATAGGCTATCACGAAAATCAAACATATTTTTTTGGGCTTCTTGCGGGTCTAGACATATTAAAATAATTCCCAGAGGGTCTTTGCAATACAAAACCTGATCAATGAGGCAATATTTAATTTATTTAAGCTTTAAATATCTTTCCTTGATTTTTCCTATTCCGTCAGGAGGCCTTAACTCCTGTAGAAAATATATAATGTCTTTGTACCAAGTGCATTCTGCCAGTGGAGGGCCACCCTGAGAACTTATATCAGTGAACTTAGCTTGCTGATTTTATGAGAAAGTGTTGATGAAGTTAACCCCCAAAGCTTTGCAATTAGATTCAGCCAAAATCTTGGCTAAACCTTGGCCTTTAACTAGTTTGGTGGGCTTTATTTCCAGGTCAAATTCAAGGATTTTGGCAATCCACTTGATCCTTCTTCCATCTATGTCAGGTTGAATGAGAATGTCCTTCACAGAAGCTCAAGGAACATTTGCAATGAATTTTTAATGCAAGACATAGATACTGAAATCTTTGAGGGATTTCACCAAAGCATAGGCATGCTTCTCCATGATGTCATATTTGATTTATGCATCTCTTAATTCTTTGCTAAAAAAGGAAATAGGCTTCTCCAACCCTTCGTAATTATTTTGCAACAAAACAACTGCCACAATGTCAAATGAAGCAAAGGAGAAAATCATAAATTTTTTGGAATAATTAGGACTAATGAGCATAGGTTCTTCAGTCACAAACTTATTTATTTGATCGAAGGAACTATGATATCCAGCAATCCATTTGATTTTGTTTCCTTTTCTCAACATGACTGTAATGTCCTTCACCATTTCAGCAAAATTAGAAACAAACCTTCTCAGAAATTTAATCTTCCCCAAGAAATACTGAACTTCTTTCTTGGATCTAGGGAGTGTTAAGGTTTGGATGGCTGCCACCCTGTTGGGATCAATGTTTACTCCCTCAGCCAATACTATGTGCCCCAGTAATTTTCCCTCTTTCATAGCAAGCAATGACTTCTTGGGAGTCAGGGAGAGACCAAATTTTCTACATTTTTGGAAGACCTTTCTCAGATGATGATAATGTTCTTTATTGGTCCTGGAGAAAACTGTAATGTCATCTAGATAACTGACTACAAATTTATCCCTTTCCCCAATAAAGGTGATGTCCATAGCGTGTTGGAAAATTGCTCCTGCATTCATCAATCCAAAGGGCATCTTGGCATACATGAATGTACCATATGGAGTGGTGAATGTTTTCTTCTCTCTATCCTGAGGTAAGATAGAAATTTGAATGAAGCCAGAAAAGCTGTCAATCATGGACATTTTGTATGCACCTATTACCCTCTGTAATATGTGCTCCATTTTCGGCAATGGGTAGTTGTGCTTCCTGGAGCTTTTGTTTAGGTTTCTGAAATCGACACAAAGTCTGATTTCTCCACTTTTCTTTCTCATTGGGACCAAGTTGGCTACCCATTCAGAATACCTCAAAGGAACGATGATCTAGCCATCTAAAAGCTTCTTTACCTCTTTCTCCATGAGAGGCACTAGCATAGGGTTGATCTATTTCAGTTTATGCCTAAATGGCTTTGCCTCCTCCTTTAGTGGGATCTTATGCTCAATGATGCTCGTGTTGTATGTTCTGAGATCCTCATAAGTCCATGCAAACACAATACAAAAATCATTTAATAGCTCATCATATTTGGCCCTTTCTTCCCTTGACAGACTACTTGAAAAATTGACAAATTTTGGATATTTCTTTGTACCAATGTTGCATTCGGTTGCATCAGAATCATCAGTCGATCCTTTAACTTTCACTACAACATCATTTATTTCAAATAGTATTTTCAAAGGAACTAGTCCCTTCAGAATTTGATTGCTAGGCAATTGAACAATATGGTGATTAGCGATTTTGTTCAGGAACACATCAGCATGAGGATTACTTTCAGAATCCTGATCTTGATCAATATGTAGCGCAAAAAACTCGTCAACAATATCAAGGAATATTTTGATCTCAAGATCATCTTCAAATACTTTCCAATGCTTTAAATTGTCAGGTATAAAGGGTATGTAATTTACGTCTACATGATACTTGAGCTTTGGTGGCAAAGGGACTCTGAAATTGCTTGCTGAAACAACCAGAGAGTCAACCATGATGTTTTCTTCTCTTGGAATAAATGAAATGTTGAAAGCTAGGAAAAAATTGTCCATAAAGTCCCACACTTCATTTCTATAACTTCTTAGCCTAGGGTGCTTAGCTTGGCAAAGATTTCTGACTTGATGGACAATTAAATCAGCATCTCCAACTACTGATATCTCTTTAATTCCCATGTCCTTTGCAAGTCTCAGACCTAAAACGAGAGCTTCATACTCTACCACATTATTGGAAGCTCTGAATTCTAACTTGTAGGACAGAGCTATAGTCTCTTGAGCAAGTGTAACAAGAATCACTCCGACACCAACACCTTCTCTAGAAGAGGCTCCATCAAAGAACATTTTCCAAATAGAGGTAATCGGAGGAGAATATTCACAGAGAGTAAGGGACTGCTTTCTTATTTCAAGAGGGGGTTCAGGAGTGTCGGTGAGTTGCAACAAACTAGCTCCCAAATCTGTGTCAAGAGAAAAAATAGGATGGTTTGTGGGGTTTGCTTCATCACTAATAATGTAGGTCAACCGAGCTTCCCTGTAAAGTCTCTTTTGCTCACCCCCAAACATCAGAATGGTAGCATAGGTGAGGTCCATCTGCAAAGTACCCCCTAGTCTTTTTATCCAAGATCTAGACAAAAGCATCCCGAACTTAGGGAGAATGTCGGCTACCATGATGTACATGATCATGCATTTCATTGGTAGTTGGAATAGAGATACGACCAAGTCTTAGATCACCCTAAGGCACTTGACCTTATTGGAGTCGAAATAATACAGGTCGTGGTAGGATTTTGTAATCTCTAGAACAAGCTCTTCCAGGACGATTTTAGGCATAAGATTGTGAGATGCCCCTGAATCCATCAAACAGTTGTGCAACACCTTGCCGTGTATGTCTAGTGAGGTATAGAAGGGAGGAGAGGAGTCATATATATCTTCTACTAAAGGACCTAGGATAACTGCTAGCTTTTCATCTTACGAATTGACCGAGCCTGTGGAGTGAGACGTGGGTTCAAACTGCAATAGCTTAGAGAGGATTCTTTTGAAATCTTCATGTTTGACCATCTCAGAAAGGGGTATAGGGATTCTAATTTTTTGAATTTCATGGTCAAAATTAAAAGAGGGAGGGGGCTTTAGAATTTGTTTCACTTTTGGAACAAGAACTTTAATTACTGGAGAGGGTTTTTGCACTTTCTTACCTTTTTTGTTTTCTGGCATATCTTTAGTAGGCTTCTCTGCTCTGGTAGGTTACTCATGAACATTGGTATTACCTTATTTCTTCTTGGAACTCAGATTATATCTGTTTGAGTTGTTGTTGTCCTTGTCTCCTTTACTCAATCATTAAGTTGGTTGTCCATGAGAGATTCCCCGTATGTAGATTGAGTCAAATGAGGAAAGGAGGAGGTGTCTCCAAGGCAGTGGATTTCAGGATCAACGTCCTCATCCTCACCTTCACCATCCGTAACAAGATTATTTTGGAGAGGGGTGTGGATGTTCTGATCATTTATATCTATGTTCCTCTGCTCTCTTGGAAGAATCTGATAAGCATTGTTAGGTCTCCTGAAGTTAACTTTGTTATCAACATTTTGTGGATTTTTATAGTTTTGTCTTCCTTCAAGATTCAACTTCTCCATCTCAACAGACATAGATTTTAATAATTTAGTAATTTCATCAACTTGAGGATGGACAATAGAGGATCCATAGGTTGAAACATCAGACCTCCCTCTTCTTCTCTCTCTGTCAGACCTTCTCCTAAGTTTATCAACTGCAAATATATTAGACTCTACTTCAAGGGATGAATCTTGCATATGAGCCAATGAAGTAGCTCTTCTTTCTCTTAGCAGGAGACAGAAGTTAGGATAGAAAGCACTATCATAAGAAATATTTGTAGAGGTTTCTATAGGATTTACATCAGTTGGAATTTTATTATACATTTTATTAAATCTCTTGGAGAAATCAGACATAGATTCCCCTTCCTCTTTCTTCAAAGCCCCAAACTCTGTAATATAGTACAGGAGATCCTTTTTTTCTCCCCAATCCTTTAATAAGACTTCATATAGGGCTTCAATCCCACCAATAGATCTAGGGGGGAAGGCCCTGAACCACTTCCTAGCTTCACCATTGAGGCTATGAACAAATATCCTCATCCATACATATTCATTCTCTATGGAATGATTATCTGTAAAACTATAAAAGGCTTCAAGATGTGCTTCTGCAGTTATGTCTCCCTCAATCGTGAACTTAGGTAACTGCTTAAGGTAGCCATCCACTGGGAGGGAATTCAGAGGCTGAGGCAGAACAAGTGGGGCATACCTAGCAACTATTATAGCTTCCATTCTAGTTCTGAGGGGATTTGCTCATGCCATTGGAGTCTGAACAGGAGAAGAAGCGGGTGGAGATGGAGTTCAGACAAGTGAGACTAGAAATGTACTTCTGGGGAAAAAGGTAATAGAGCTAGTAGGAAAAGAGGCTTCTCCTAAAAAAATTTTGATAGGGGAAGGGATAGTAAAACTTGGAGTGGGAAAATATCCTAAGGTCCTGGGTATGAGCCAGGGAACAAATTCAGGGGAGATGGGAGTGTCAAAACTTTCTCCTTCCAAACCAAGGCCAAGGGAGGATAAAACAGCAGGAAAACTCCCAAAATTTAAGGCTTCAGAAACTCTAATAGAAGATATAATAGGAGTATGAGAAGCAGCTAATGGAGTTTCAGAGGGAGGACGATGAAAATTACGAGAATTACCTGGTTCGACAACTGTAGTACCTTCTTGAGGGGTCTTTCCTTTTATGATAATTTTCTCTGGTTCAGCTTCAGGTGTGGCTAGAGGCAGTTGTGGGTGATACCTCATGTGTCTGACTTTCAGAGCCAACTAAAATAGTGGAGTCTCCAGACCGTGGATTCGCCAGGTGAAAGTCGCAATCTTCAATGGAATTGAGTTATGATGCACCTTCAGAATCAATAAGCTTTATCATGCTATCCCAGGGAAAATCTTCAATTCGTCCCCCAACAACGGTGCTAGAAATGTTAGCACCAGAAGTCACCTTTGGATTTCGGCAGAGGTAAGCCTAGTACCCATCAGTTTATAGGTCACGGTTAATGGATTTAAAGAGGTCAAATGGGGCAAACTCAAGAGAAAATCATTTTAACTCAGAAAATTGGGGTAGTATGCACAAGCAAATGAGGTCTTGATCAACTTCAGCCAGTAAGTTGTAGTAAGGGTGAGTAGGGGGGAAGAAATCGAGGAGAAGATGTAAAGGTTTTCTCTAGACATCAGGTCTTCCCGCAACTTAAGGATGAAAACTCTAAAAACAAGATCCTCTTGAATTCGAAGTTCAGGAAACTGAAAAATCTGTAACTGCACTGCAATCAAACATTCATTACAATATAGTCACCACAATTCATGTGAATCCTTCGATCATGAAAATTTAGTATCATATGCAAATAAGACAACAATAGAAGATGGCTTTCATTTAAACAAGAAGTCTCATGACAAGTTACATAACCAGAGAACCAAAGTTTCATTAAAACATTACCATATAGGATCTTAGCTCAACCATCGACCTTAAAAAAATATCAAAACTTAGTATTTATACTCAGAACAACTTTCCACCATCAGGAGTGTGACCTGGCTACTGCAATCAAAGGTTTGTGTTTGCATCTCTCCTGCTAGTCTGCACTTGCATTCTTCTTTCAAACACGATCTTAGATCAGTATGGGCTTTGCAGGAGAATCCATTGATAGGGGGACTTTGTGCTGACACTCTGCCTCCATAGCCATCTTTTCCATGCTTTCCATTTATGGGGTGAAACAAGGTTTCAACCACCTTCCCCATTTCCATTAACTACTTTCATCAGGATCAGGATGAAACCTGACACCCATGAATGTTCCAGGAGGCATTCACGACTCCTTCAAGTTAATCACGACGCCTTCCTACCACGTATATCTTCCTCTTTGAGAATATGGGTGCCCTCAACTTCTGGAGTGACTCCTCTCCATCGCTTCATGTGACCTCGGGTCATGACATGGGTCTTCTTTTTGTGAAATTTAGGGACTTCTCATTTTGGGAATGTTCAACCCACTTAATTGAAAATACCCTGATACTTGAACTTGTGAAATGACCCATCCAAATCGATGATTGGACCTACTTTGAATTTGACGTCCACGTTCATCTCCCCAAATAACCTTAGTCTCCAGCCACTCAATAGGCGCATGCCCTTATTTATATCCCCTCTTTCCATATGACTGTGGTCTATGACCACGGTCCCAATTCCCAGGCACTTCATGATTACGTGTTTCATGACTTCGTGTCGTGCTCCATGCTCAAACCTCAGGGTCGCAAAATCGTGATCTCTTGGATGAGGTGCCACATGTGCCCACTGAATCAGATGGCCCAGATGAATATGGGAATTTTGGGACCTCGACATTTCGAGACTCGAGAAATCTGTGCACTCCTTACTTTGGTTTTCCCGAAATGACTTTCTCCATGGTTCGGATCTGGTGCCACGCATCCTGCTAAATCGGATGGCTCCTGCTAATTTCGGGTTTGGGGGATTTAGATATTTTACAAATAACTTCAACAACGTTTCGAACTCCCAATTCCTGCACTTATGATTTGTCATTGATCTCTAAACTTCGAAATGAAATTTCCTCCGCCAAACTGAACTTGCTCGCTCGCTTGATTCAAGTCCATATCAAACCACTCTAAGTGTTGTGCTTGTGCTTATGGTTGTGGCCTCTGTAAACAAATAATTGGATGATTGGATGAGGGCTAGGGATAGTAAAAGGATCGACGAAAAAGGTGGAGAGGGAAGTGATCAACCTTAGAATAAAACAAAAAAGCTTAGGGATGAGATGTCTTAGGCAGGGATGATTTTAGGGGCTAAATTTCGCTCATGGGCTAATTTTCCATGGTTTTTCCAAAAAAGAGATTCGCTATTTTAAAAATTATTCGCCCAAATTCTATAGGATAAAATTATTTTACCTTAAAAATCGCCAAAATTTTATTTTTACCTAAAATCGCCAAAATTTTATAAAAAATATATAAAATCCTTAGAAATTTGAATATTTTACAAAAATATCGCTAAACATTTATAGTTGGCATATGAAGGATTAGTAAGATTTGCCAAGGTTTCTCGATTTTAAAATATATTTCCTCCTTAAAATCATCCCTACTCTTTAGGTAAGACAATCAAGGAAAACAGGTTTCCTAAATGGATGAAAGTAAAATGTAAGAGAAACTTCAACTGAAAGGAAAACTTAAGCTAGACCTCGGTAAGTAAATGAGAGAGAGTCTCATACATTATTTCGCCATCCCTATGATCATTAATGATGTAAACTCTATATGTTTCCTTTAGAGGGGTCAGCACCGAAGTTCCTAAAGAGAGAAGGGGAGAAGAACTTTTCCTCGAAAAGAAGTTGCATTTTCCCATGTGTCCCTATAAAAAAGGAAGTTCACAGGTTTCTATATATGTGGTGCTAGAATGACCCATTCTCTGTGTTTGCACTATAGCCGTGGTGCGAGGTGTTCGCAGTTCTCTATAAGCAGGGTGCGTGAATGCCTACACATGGGAAAATGAGCGCCAACCTTCTAGAAGGAGAACTTCTATGGTGAGGTGGCATCCCAATGGTTTGGATCTTACCAGCTTTAATGATTTAGTGGGATCATCCTAACCCTCACCCATCCCTCTTCAATCCTATAAAGGAGAGGAGTTCTCATGGGAGAAAGTTGGCTTGGGCTAGCTTTGTTGGTTCTTGAGCTTGTTGTAGTTGTCCTTTGGAATTATCACCATTGAGTCAGCTTTGAGATTTGCTTCTAATAAGATAGATTGTGAATATCACTCCATCTATGCTCCTAATTCTTGAGTCAAATTGTGGGGAACGAAGGACGCTTGGAAGGGACCTTACGACATATCAAGTAAGGCCATGGTTGTAATCTCTTCACATTTAATATGATACAAGAATATGATTCTTTCCCATAAAGATAAGTCTACTTTATTGTATAACTCCTTGATCACATACACATAGATTGATCAAGTTGAATAGATTGTGCTTTCTTCACTTTGGTTGGTTTGTGTTGTCTTGGTCTTGGCCTCCCGAGAATCGAGCATCTTGGTCTTGGCTGCACGAGAGCACTGGAGCGAAGCGGGAGAAACAAAGACCATAGGAAACGACAATAAGGTATGTTCTTTGTTATTGCCTCCTATTTAATTCAATGGTTAGAATCTAAGGAAAGAGTCATGTTCTGTCTTGCTTTGTTCTAGATCCAGGTGGATCTAGGGAGATCGGTTTGTGTCCGCACTTACGGATTTATCCAATAACAGAGACAGAGAAAAATTACAGACTTGGGTAAAAACCACAAACCCACAAGACCCTGACAAGTTTATGTGATAACAAACAGGCACCACAAAACTTGGATATATATATATATATATAGCAAAAGTTTGTTTTAAAAATACAACGTCAAAAGGTACATAATAGGGAAAAACAATATGGGCCTTCATGCCCATGACATCATCATGAAAAACTAAAAAATATCTTGAGGATCCTATTCATCCTCTTGTATCACGGTGTGCTTCGTGAAGCATACTACTACATGAGCCACTCATCGAAGCAAGTGGTTCAGACTCTCAGGAACTCCAACTGTATGTCTTTGAAAATGGAGAGGCATGTCTCACCTCTTGAGAGGTGGGACACCCATGGTCAAACCTCAGAGGTTCCTCTTGACCTCCCAAAGTCCTCCCACCGCAACCTCGTGCTCCATTTCTACATGTGCGTCTCCACAATGTCCCAGTGTCAGCATCTCCATCGGACATGATGCACCTATGTCTGCATGAGGAAACAAAAACATCTTTAGATCCCTCATTGTACACATCAAAAACAATATAAAATATAAAAAAACAAAAATACATAACAAGGTTTAGTTTCATACCTAACACATCCCACTGAATTCCCTCGGGGAGCACCAAGTCTGCACTACCCCAAAAGTCCACTCCAGCATAAGGAAAATCCTCGATGACAACTAGTTGTCTCCTCCACCAAGCGAAGAAATTAGTTGTAAATCTAAATGTTGAGGGCTCGTGCCCCAATCTCGGGGATAAACTGGTCCATCTCTCAATCCGTGGCTCGGTCATAGTTTGTTCTATAAATGTATCTTGTGGCTGCATCTGGGGGACTCGCTCCAAAATGAACACAACTAGGAAAGAGCCATATATAAATTGCTTCTACCTACCTATCATGAACTTCGATATCTATTCCTTCACATTCTGAAGGAGCCCTGTGCTCCAGTTAAATAACCTAGGCTCTACACATTGTAAATCATATTACATCTGGGATTTTGAAGCTAGATGAGCACTAGTACTACTCACCAATTTGGTGATGGTGAATAGAATCGATATAACTGCCAATACCCTCACTTCTTTGATCATGATTTTCCCACCGACCAATCGCGATCCTGGTATAGAATTATCAGCAACATATACCTCAGCTGGCTGAGGAGTTTCCCAATGTTTGGACAAAGGATAGGAGCCCCTCTCCTCACGAGACCCGTAAAAAAATACACATCCTCAAGCTCAATATCGAACATGTGTGGCCCAATGTGAAATGCTTGTTTGACATCATCCCACAAACTGATCATGTACTCAAGTAATAGTACATCTTTCCTCATATTCTGGAGTTTAAAGTACTTAAGTAGACCACAACTTCGCAAAGTTGCCCTTTCTTGAGGGCTTTGTAAAGAGGCTATATGATCCGTGTAATATGCAAATATGTCATGTTCTTTCCACTCTATCATGGCTATATGATCCATGTAATCTGTAAATACAATCAATTAAACATCTTTAGTCAACTTTTTATGGAAGAAAATTGTGTCTTTTTAGCCTAAAATGCAAAAAACAAATTGATTATGCACCAATGTTCCCTTAAGTCTTCCCACAGAGCGCTAGCACTCCCTATACATGTGCACCGGGGAACTGATATCTCAATCGGCACTCCCCTCATCCCTTTGAGGGAGCGTTGATCTAGTTTGGAGCCTAGGGCTTCCCAAAGAGCCCAGAACACCCTAAATATAAAATAAAACACAAAATTAAACCATAAAAAAATATTGGAAAGGCAAGGTGACCAACCTAGTCTGGACGGAACCGAAAATGGTTGACTGCAGCTCCCGTACCCACAGCTCTAAAATCACCCTCCAATGGTGGAAAATTCCAAAGCTAGAAGAATTTGGTAAAAATTAATTGGTAAATGAAATTCTTTCCCTATTTTACTATTTTATAGGGTTGATGTTTTCTATTTCTCACTAATATAAAGTTTTTTTTTTTCTTTTTAATCTTTTTGAGGAGTCACTAATGCTTTGGGCCCAAAACTGTTTATATTTGCAGGTTTTTAAGCAGTATATTTTCGACAACCTCGTGACACTGTCGAGCATAATCTTTGTTCTTTCTCACACTCGAAAAAACATGAGAATGTAACCAAGCAAACTTTTATCACTTTTTCGGACTCGTAAAGATTACACAAAAATGGAACCCCTTGGAGTCATCTTTAAGCTCTTTTCATACTCTCTAAATATGAAAATATCGTCGAGTGATATTGCTTCCTTTCACACTCATTTAAAAGGTTTTGAAAGGGCATTTCCTGAGTAGCATTTTATCTCTTTTTCGAACTTCAGAGACTAAAATTACAAAAAAGGACAACCCTGGAGTCACCTTTAATTTCTTTTTGGACTCTCTAAACATGAAAAACCATCGAGTTTTCCTTCTCTGGACTCGCTAAAATCACACATTGAAGGGCCCATATGGGACCGAACCCTTATTTATTCCAGTTCGTTAAACAAAGGAAGAGGGACTTACCGAAGGTGAGTTATATCGAGCATGTGTTATCCTCCTCGAGCTTGTAAAAACAAAAATAGGTACTCATCTATCTGGATGGGGGAAAACAATGAAGGAAGTAAGTCAAGCTATCTTTTAGAATTGTTACAGGTCACTCTTGCAGTGGCCCTTGAACATGACACTTGTTTCCACCTACATTTTGAAAACTTGGATAATCCGCTAAACCTCTTCACTGAACCAATCCTTTGAGTCTTTCCACTCCTTTGGGTCACCCTACAAATGTCACAACATCCACTGCATTATGTTTTGGTCCACATTACATTTATGCTGCCAAGTCATGTTGTGCCTCAGTGTTCAAGGGAAGTATCCGCCTTGAGAGTCAACCATCAGAAATTTCCATTTTCAATACCCATGTCAGTTCATACTCATTTGATCACCATCTTACATCTCATTCCTATGATAGTTTTGTGTCGATGATGGGGGATACATCAAGACCCTCCTTTGACGAGTCTTTTCCTGTCGACTTCAAGACATCATCCAGGAATTAAACCTAGAAACCAATTAGTACCTTGGGACTGGAAATCCTGCTCACCTCCTACAATAGGTTTATATCATTGACCTCTGATCAGATGATTACACAAATGTTCAACTTTGGCTCATTTATTCACATTTGTTGGATTCTACTAAGGTACCTTGGGAGTCATTGACATCATTGGTGATTTCCCTCACACTTGTTAACGATTTACCTCAATGACCGATAATCAAGTGATTTCTATCATGTTCGACATCAAGACATCTATTCACATGGCTATATTTGTACCACATCAGGATTGGGACGAAGACCCTGGGTTGAGCATTCACTCTGTTATCTGCTTTCCCCAGGATGTGAAGGAGATCTTTTGAGCCTGTTGATATATATATATATATATATATATATATACTGTCACATAGATCCACATTGTATTGGTCCGTGACTATGTTTTATCATCTTGTAGCTCCACTGTGTATTTCTCTTGGTTACGATCAGTTCATGTCATGGAGTTATAGATCCACATTGTATCCTTGGTGGCTATACCCTTAGTCAGTATCTTCATGGATCCGCAGTGTATTTATTGTCATCCATACCTTTAGTTTTTTGTTACTCAAGCATAGGTATGCCTACCTTGGGTTTGAAACACGTGATAACATTTGCTTGATGCTTTTTTCCATCTTCTACCAGGTTCTCCGACTCCATACCCTTGCTTTGGAAATATACAAAGTGCTTCAATCATCATCTTTCGTCTTCTGACTTCGCACTTTGGGGCACAATTTGTTACACAATCATGTAACATTATCATTGTCGCAAGTGTCAAAATTCCTCACTTCGATAATGTCACATTATCATTGTCGCAAGTGTCGCACTTTTTTCTCAAGTGTAGTAAATGTCACATTTTCGTTCTGCATATGTCGCATTACGAACGCCACCATGGAAACACTTGATACATCCTCTAATACATGTTGGAAGGGGAAACCACATCATTTGACAAGCTAAGAAAAATGGTTTTCCTTGATAAATGGTCATCTTAATGAAATTTTGGAAGATCAACGCTCCCCTGCTCATAAGCAGGGAGCACTAGCACTCCCTATCCATCTAGCAGGGAGCATTGCAACACTCTGTTGCTCGTTTTGAGGGAGCGTCGATTGGTTGAAAGAATTATGGGAAGAAATCCCCCTTATCTCTAAAGACAACTAGAGATGATCTGAGTTGGTTTGTCTTGAATCTAAGCTTTAGGCTGCATCTAAGGGAGATGCCACAACTGATGGAGTCATATCCTCAACTTATTCCAAATATAACTAAGGTGGTTGAGCCTCTCAAAGCCTATAAAAGGAGGCATTCTCATAGTGAAAAGGGGGACAATAATCACCAAAAAGTACTATCATTATGATCGTGGATATTTCGAGAAAGGGGTTGGAAAAGGAGGACTTAGAGAGGTTGTTGCAACTGCATCTATAGATTGTAAGGGAATTGTAATGTTCTCATTAATATACGCTTTTCCTATTTCCTTCAAGTTTGTGTATGATTGCATATACTTGTCTTTTGTTGATAAATTTAGTTTAAACTAATCTTGGTAGAATAAGAAGTATCTGTTGTATTTTTTGTCTATTGGATTGAAGGTATCATTAAGGAGCTTGAATATCAAGTTCATCCTGGACTAAGCAAGGACAAGCTTCAGAAAAAGGTACATCACACTTTCTTCCTTTTTTCTCTTTGATTATTTTCACTACATTTAAAGGAATGTTACTGTCCAATGTTAGCATCTTTTTTGTCTTGGTAATAGGGGTCTAGGATCAAAGAGGATATTCACCTATCCGTAGGGGAATTTTCCTACAACAACATTTTCAAGAGGTTGGAAAGAATCCTTTGTCAAATAGAATTATCCCAATGCATATTTATTTTAAATATCAAGGGCATACGGTCTAGCGCGGAGATAATCGCTCGTTTATCTTGGGGAGTGAGAAGAGTATTCTTCCTAGTCTTCCCTTGTCTAAAGAAAATATTGATTTTGTTTCAGAATCCTCAAGGATTGGGTTTTCACATGCTGAGTGGTGTGGAGCTCAATTCAAAGAGGAATGTTTAGAGAAATTTTTTGTAGGAAACTATTTGGATCTGAAAGATTTTTTTCTGGTATGGGGACTTGGGATTTGAGGGGAGAGCTAGGAAAGTGAAGTTGAGGAGTTTGAAGGGGTAGAAAAAGTCAATGAAAAATAGGGAGGGAAGGAATTAAATGACATTCGGAGAAGACATCAGAGTTGAAGAGGCCTTATATTACCTAGGGAAAACATTGGTTGGACGATTTTTTAGGATTTCCCTAATGAAACGCTCCATTCGAGAGTGGGTAGGGTACTATTGGTAGGATTTTTGGTGGTATTTCCCAACTTTTAATATCTTTTTGAAGGGTTAGCTCCATTTCCTTTTCAAGTCGGAAGAAGATGTTATAAAACTCTTGGATGATAGGTGGTTTTGGGGAACTTGTCCTCTAAACTTAAAATGGTGGCACCTCTATTTTTACCCACAATGGGATGTGATGAAGACATACGCCATATGGGTCAAACTCCCTGGACTACCACTAGATCTTTGGAATGACTGTTTTTTGTGGAATCTAAGGAATTTTCTAGGAAATACCCTATTGACCCTATATGTGGCCCAACTGATTTCTAAAAACTTGCAAATGATTGCAAACCCATGAATAAGTGTTGCTACATCATTTTGCCTAATTGTTTACCATATTATGTAAGATAGGCATGGATCCTAATAGGATATTTTTATTCAAGTGAAGGCTAAGGTGAGCTATGTTCCTTAAAAATAAAAATGTTGGACACACATTTGATTTGGATTTAGTAAAGGCATGGGTTCATTTATTTTAATTGTAAATCATGTTTACCAATTGGTTTGATTCTATGTGAAATATACTTAGGATATTTCAAAGTTTGATGAAGAAATGTTTTAAATTATTTTCCGTGGTATAGAACACCATTGGATGAAATACATTAGTGTTGAAGGTTTAAAAATATATGGGTCACATTTCTTGTAAAATCCTATGTTCATATCACATCATGCAAGAAATGCATCAGGGTGACAAGTTTGAATGCACATCATGTAGTTGGTTGTTGGCATTACTAGTGATGTGATGGAATTCGCAAGTGAATTTAGTATGGATAGTTTGGGATATTGTAGCCTTGAAGTGCATTAGGGTTGAGATTTTGTCATTGCATAAGTTGTTAGTGGAGTTGGAAATTTTCCCTATTCTCATGCATCAAATTTGAGCTTAACTTTGGTAGATTGGTAACCAACTTGGAAGGATATTTAAGGAGCAGAGTTGAAATTTAAAAACGCACATTCATAAGGATTTCCCTTGTCATTCAACACTTAAGCTAAAGTACAGTGGCTCAATGCGCTAATTGTAGACATGGTCATATTATGAAGTTTAAATTTCATTCTTTAAGTTTGAAATGACTCATTTTCATCCTTACATTCTCCCTTCACTCATGTTATGTCACTGTAATTTCACTTTGTTCTACACATTTAGACAGACTAAGTATTGACTTGGGTTTTTCACTCACTTCACTTACATTCTCTCTGTTGCATTTTTTCCATCAAAGGATGCTCAAGATTTTATTAACACAAAAGATAGATTCTCTATCTTACCTATTACCCTCAGCGTCGATTCACATTTTAGTTTGTCATGAGCATAGCATGCATACATTCCTTTTTCCTTCCACCTTTATACTTAATCACTTTTACTACTAAATACTCATATGCATTATCTAAACTGTGACTTTTAGTTATTATGCCTTGCTTGATCAATAATTGTTAACCATCAATGCTTTTCATGTAGC
The DNA here is from genome assembly GCA_010110895.2 of Picea sitchensis. Taxonomy (NCBI): domain Eukaryota; kingdom Viridiplantae; phylum Streptophyta; class Pinopsida; order Pinales; family Pinaceae; genus Picea; species Picea sitchensis. The sequence continues at coordinate 40,692 of SNQJ01S0002662.1, forward strand.
TATAGGATGAAATTAAAAGTGTATTTTGTTGCATATTTACTCTATTATAAGATGAGTTTTGAAATAAGCCCAAAATAGAAATTGGTTATGCTCCAAAATGATTTTTTTTTCATATATTTATGAAGAGTTCCTTATTCCCGCCCACGTTAAAAAAAAATATGTATATAGAAAATATGCATGTTGATCAAATCCTTTAAAATGTCAAAGAAAAATGTGCATGATAAAAAAGAGTTTGTATGCAATACACATTTCACATTTTAAAACCTCAAGATTCCATAACTCGAGCCATGGATAAATTGTTTGAATGAATTTTTAATGAAGTATTGTTTTTGTTTAATAGTGGGTTGTGAGCTTGAAACATTTTATGGAATGAAAGGTATAATTATGAATGTATTTTTTAGATGATTTTTTCAGCAAAGGATCAAGGGTATCTCGGAGGGAACACAATTTGGTAGGAGGAAAGAAATAAGAGAATAATATTTTTTATTCATTTCGATTCCAACTCTGATGAATTTAATTATTTGGCACAAATTGGGAACCTTTTCTTGGGTGTACAACAAACTTTGTTTCAACCCTTGAGACCTATTAATGCACTTATATAACCTCATCCAAGTATAGTTAATATCCCTCTGCATTCACAACCTAGACCTATCAATGATGGATGGGAAGAAAATCAAAATACATTTGTCTCTAGAAATGTAAATTGGACCATTAATCATGAAAAAAAACCTCGACTTTGACTTGTTGTTGCTCATATGGCTACTTCATCTAACTTGTTTACCCAAAATCAACCTTACATTGAGATTAAATCCTCTTCATTGAAGTTTCTTGAAATAAAAAGGAAAGAAACTGATGGAAATGTCGTAAATATCTAAATATTCAAAATCTTCTTTTGTCCACTCCTACACAAGTACTTGGGAGATACAAGAGAATAGTAAAAAGGAAATTTATCATCTAGATATGTTTCCAGAAATATCTCAGTATTGATACTTCTTGTTTATGATTACTTTGATGATATAGGTTAAATTTTGACTTGGTTTAACATTTTAAAATTTTGACTTCTTTTGAAAAAAAATAAAAATTATACTTACAATATTTTCGAAAGATCATGCTTTATATCATGGAGAAACAAGGTGGTGATATTAATAGATCATGTTGTATTCTACACATATTATGGTCACAAGTGATGTGTGATTCATTATTTATTGATTGATAAAGATTAATTTGAATGTTAAGCGATGAAAATTAATGTGAACATACAAGCCCCAAGTGGTATTAGTCATACCCCTATCTATTTTAATGTTACTAATATAATCCCAAATTCATTTTCATTGATCACATTTCCCCTCTTTTTTCTGTGAGTTATATATATATATATATATATATATATATATATATATACTCTTTTCTGTGAGGTTATATATATATATATATATATATATATATATATATATATACTGTCAATGCTTCATATGAGAGCATACTCTTTATTAACCACTCAGTGTCTTCTGCTATGAATTCGCTTCAAGGTCTTATTGTTTGCCTAGAGATTTATGTATTGAATACCACACTACTATCATTCATGAACAACCTTTCTTATTCCACTAGCTTTCTTTCTCTCATCAGAGTCATGCCTTTCCTTTGGTCATCCTGGGATAGTTAGTTCTTCCTGGCTCACTCATCATGGCTATTGTGTTTATAACCTGTTGACTTAATGAATAGTGGATAATAACCAGTCGCTTCCAGTGAGAGATTTATGGTTATATATATAACGGTTGAAACTAATTAATTGTTTAAAAAGAGTACAGAAAGAGTAGAGAACAATGGAGGGGAGAAAAATTGTGAGAGGTATGCTAAATCTTTGAGACACATTCTGCAATTGATTTTATTTCATTTATACTAATCTTTATGAGAGTTGAATAGCTTTGTTTTCTACAGAAATTTCTTTAAAAATGACAAGGAAAGGCAACATGAGGCTCATTTGATTTTTTTTAAGGTTATTTATCTTTTGCATGGTTTTCTCTCTTTATAAGTTATGATTTTGTTCAATTCTAATTAGCACTATCCTATGCATATTTTAACCATGGGTTACACAATAATTGAAGTGGTCCAATCCATATCGTAGAATCATTCTCCTTTTATTGTACTTGGTTGTTTTTATATGATTTAGATTACATATTAAGCTGCACATGAAATTTATATTCCAAGTTTTCGTAGGAATTTGAAAAACTTATTTTTGTCATAACTGATATATGAATCAATAAAGATCATTACATTGCTTTCATGGTTGATTTTATTCATGGTTTGAAACAATAATCATATTTTGTTTATTTATTGTACTGTTATACTTTATTTTATAGCATATTTTATTTTATGTTTCATTTATTCTTTAAGCAGCTTACTTTTATCTTGTTTAATTTTAATTATGTAATTGTATTATTACCCTTTTCATATTATTTTGTATATATTTTTATTTATTTGAATTTGTTTCGGAGAAAACTAAAAAATTAAAAACATTATTAAATTAAAAAATTTAAATGCCAGGATTTCATGAATGTGAAATCCATAAAATATTTTTAAGGCTTAAAACTTAAGGTATCATTCTCTTCTACTTTCCTTAGTCTTCTGAGGTTCAAGGTTTTTTGAGTGGAACGTTATAGTTCCGCTCTCAATGGACCCTAATAGTGGATCCGATTTATAAGTACTCGGTGAATAGGGTAGTGGTGAATTTGTTGGTTAGCATTGATCTGACATAAGGTCTAGTTGAAAGAATCAACGTGGAGGTCAAGAACTGGGAATATAATCAGACATTGGGCTATATAAATGTCCCATTTCTATGCGTAATATGTCATGAGGTTGTCCATGTGGCTAATGACTATTTCCATACTTTTAGGAAAAAGCATCGATAGAGGAAGGAAAATTTCTCTCCCTCTCAAACTACAAATAAAAAGGAGAGTCCTCGACTCAACAATGGTGTCTTTGGGAAATATTGTAACCACAAAAATGAAAATATAGAAGGTACAAAGGAAATGGAAAATTAGCAGATCATGTCTCCAACAGGTAGGCCCTTCAAATCTGAATCCATATTGAGACTCCCAGTATTGGATAAAGCTTCTCCTCAGCTTGAGTGTGTTGAGTCATCTCAAGTTGAAATTTGAGGGCTTCGAGAGTTTTGGGGGGCTAGTAATGTCTCAACATTGGAGAATGGAGTGGCGTTGGGATCTATCTTAGGGATGGAAGGAATGGTTGATGGTTCTCTACTTGTCAATTATGTACTGATGAAACAAACAAAGGGGTTTGTGTAAGGGACGTTGATGTTAGAGAAAGTGTCGAACAAGGGACTCCATCAAGTGAAGGGAAAAGAGATAGAAGTGGTTTCGGCTTCAAAGGTTCATGGTGACAAAAAGGCCCCTCCTAGTGGGCTCATGGAACCTGGTAGGTATCTTCTCGATGTCCCTTCACATCCCCATTTTTTGGAGAAAGGTGAATTTGAAATTTGTCTTGAGTTGGGAGTTGTTTCGATCCTGGGGGTTTTAGAGTCTTCAAAGGTTTATAGGACATCCAATTTTAGTCAATATTTGAACCTAAAAGTAGACGATATTTAGTGAAAAGAAGGGTAATGATAAGTTGAAGGACACTTGGAAGTGGTGCGAGTTCCAAAAAATCCCATGGAACAACACTGTTGAATGATACTTGAAACAATCCTTGTTGATCAAGCTTAAAGAAAAAGACTTGGACCTTGACCTGGATTTCAATTCAGAATAGGATAAAGGAAAGAAGATTATCTATGTAGAACCTAATTATACCATTGCAACTGCAAAAATCCAACCAAATGAGTTAGAGGATCTTGAGGATGGGGAGCTCCTCTTCCATTTTCAGATGGGGGTGAAAGGGACCCCACTACATTTCATTTTTGATAGAAAAAGACAAAATAACATGTTCTCAATTGAGGATATCAAAAGATTCAAGCTGGCAACAATGCCACATCCTCAACCATACACCATCGGTTAGTTGAGCCAAGGATGAGACATTCATGTCAGCCAACAGTGTCGCTTATCCTACGGCATCAATCCCTTCAAAGATGAGGTTTTGTGTGATGTTTCCCCACTTGAAGTTTGTGATGTACTTTTAGGACAAACTTATATGTGGAAAAATCAAGTTGTTTATGAGTCCCATCCCTGTAGTGTCATTATTACCTTGGTAGGTCAGTCCTACAGGGTACCAGAGGTAGTTCTGACTAATGAAATTTCATTTATCTCATCAAAATACTACCAAAAGATAATCTCTCAAACTGTAAAATTTTTCCTCTTCATGGTTTAGTTAAAAGGTGAGTGAATTATCACCACGACAACTTCAACACGGGTTCTCTCTACACATTAGAAGTAAGTGGACAATGTGGTAGAGGAATATAGAGACATCTTTGCCTCACCTATAGTCGTGCCTCTGCACTGTCATGTCAAACATCCCATTGACTTTATACCTAGGTCTCTGTTACCTAATGGTACCATATACAAATGCTCACTTCCAGAGATTGCAGAAATAAAACATCATATTCATGAGATCATATTATAAAAGGGCCACATTCGACCAATATTCTCATCTTGTGGAAGATCAACTGTGTTGGTATAAAATAAGGATGGGATATGTCGAATTTGTATTGATTATAGAGTACTAAACAAAAGCATTGTCAAGAACCAATACCTAATCCCCCAAATTGATGATATTATTGATCAGATCAAGGGTGCCAAGTTCTTTAGTAAGATTGATATGAAGTCAGGCTAACACTAGATAAAAAAAAACCGATGTATGGAATGTTGGGTTGTTATATTCTTTGAAGTGAAATTATAGTCAAGGTGAATCGGCTGACGATCGAAGTCAAGGTAGATTGACAGCAATTCGAAGGTCAAGGGAGTCGACCGGGTAAATTCGAAGTCGAAGATATCGACGACAATTCAACTGACAAGAGGTCAAAGTGCAGGCATGAGATTACTGACTAGAGATTGTATGGAGGCTGACTGGTAATCGACTAGTAAACCTGACTTAGAGTGGACTCTAACAAAATTCTAGTATTTGCGGGATTTGTAGCCAATGATATGCATGGATCTGTAACCATTTTTGGGCGCCAATATTTAGGGATTTTCCTATTGTAAATCCTATAAAGAGGTGTGTTGTAATGTTGTAAAGGATGTTGCAACTGATTTTGTTTTTGTTGTTGTAAGGTAATTGTATAATGCACTTTTGCAAGTTAATGCATGTGTAAGTGTAGGTTGTTGGTCATGCATATGTAATCCAAATTGGCTGCAGGGTTGTTCTTTCATGTGAAAGAGGTTATATGCCGATTCTATCTTAGGTGTGGACCAAGGTTAGACATGTAAAATTTTATTTTGATTGAATAAGACAACAAGAGAGAAGAACACTCCAAGGAATGTTGGTTTTCCCGGGTAAGGATTTCTAGGGTAAAATCTCGATGTATTGTGTGATTGCTTGTGACATTTGCTTTCTTGATTAAATTCTTCTTCTCTTCTATTAGGATTAGTGTGGAAGTTTCTTTCATTTCCCGAGATGTGGTATCAGAGCTTAGGTCTACCCTAACAATTGAGTTATTAGAGAGGTGTTATGCTTTGGCAAGTATATCAAATCTTGATTTGCAAATCCTGAATCTGAGAACTAAACCCTAGGTACAGTAAGAGTCGTAATTCATAAATTGTGTTAAAGATCACGGTAAAAAATGGCGAGAAGTTCTAGAATAGATATAGAAAGATTAAATGGACATAATTTTGAGCTTCGGAAGCTTAAAATGGAAGTTCTTATTGTATATCGAGAAAAATGGATAGGGGTTTGTCCAGGTGCCCAACCGACAGGCACGTCGACGGAAGAATGGGAGAAACTCGAAAGAAGAGAAAGTAGTATGATTTAGATTTGTCTTGCAGATTTGGTTCTCCTTAATGTCTCAGGTGAAGATTCGGCCAAGAAATTGTGGGACAAGCTTGGAAGATTATACTAGTCAAAATATATAGTAAATAAGTTGTTTCACAGAAATAAATTGTATCTTGTGAGGATGAGTGATGGTAGTTAGGTGACTGAGGATTTAAATGTGTTTAATACAGTGTTAAGTCAGTTATCGTCTGTGAATATAAATATCACTGATGAAGAGAAGTGTATCAACCTATTATGTTATTTTCCATACTCTTTGGATAGCTTGGTCGTCGATATTGGTAGTAATAGAACCACACTAGAACTAGAGGACGTGGTTTCTTCTCTATTTTTGGAAGACATGAGAAGAAAGAACATGGAACGATTGACCAAAGATACTTTGATAGTGAGAGGTCAATCGATAAACAAAGATAAAGGCCAATTCTTTGGCAGAATGTCTAATTCGAAGGGTAGATATAAATCCTTGGTTCAGTTGACGCGACAAGGTTGTAAATGCAGTAAAGCTAGGCATTATAAAAAGGAATGTAATTTGATGTAAACATAAGACAGTTTTGGATCCGATGAGAAGCAGTCGAATGAGAGAAAGACGACCTTGAACAGAGGAGGTGATGTGTACCTGGCGTCAACCAGTACACAGTCGGATCAAGATGTTTGGTTAATCGACTCAGGATAATACTATCATATGACACCACATAAATAATGGTTTTATGAATATGAACGATATGACGGGGGTGATGTGTTCTTGGGGGGCGACTCAAAAACCAGAATTGTTGGAAGGGGAAGATTTTGACTGATACTATAGGATGGGAGGAAACGAATCCTTCCAGGTGTGCTAAACATTCCGAGTTTGGCAAGAAACTTGATATTTGTCGGCAAGATGAGTGATGTAGGTGTGCATACTATGTTTCGGAAGGATTCATGCAAGATGGTCAGAGGTGTGATGGTATTAATGAAAGTATTTTGGATTGGTACCCTGTACAAGTTGTTAGGGAATGTCGACTCGACTGGAAGCAACAACATTGTTTCTCTTGAAATCAACTCAACTGCAACTCGAATCGACTCGATGTTGACACAACTCGACTCAACTCGAGCTAAGTCGGTTCAAATCAAATCAAAAAGACATGATGAATTTGACCCAACCAGACAATGGCATGAGAGGATGGGACACATTGGAGAAAAAGGACTTCGAGCTATGCAAAGCAAAGGTTTGGCCAAAGATTTTCCTGAATGTGGTTTAGAATTTGACTTTTGTGAACATTGCAGATATGGGCAACAAAGATGAGTGAGGTTCCATTTTGGAGCGACAAGGGAAAATGGGATTCTAGAACTGGTGCATAGTGATGTGTTTGGCCCGATTACAGTGCCTTCACTTGGTGGATCCCTGTTTTATGTCTCCTTCATAGATGATTTTTCCAGAAAGACGTGGATATATTTCCTGAGGAAGAAATTAGAGGTTTTTGATATATTTAAGGAGTTTAAAGTTCTTGTGGAAAACCAGACAGAAAAGAGAATTAAAGTGTTGAGAACTGACAATGGTGACGAATTCTATGGAAAGTAATTTGATCAGTTTTGTAATAAGTGTGGCATAGCAACCAAAAATAACACACCATATACGCCACAACAAAATGGATTTACTGAGAGAATGAACAGAACGTTGATGGATAAGGCAAGGAGCATGCTTAGTGGTGTTGGGCTCGCATAAGAATTTTGGGTGGGGGAAGTTGAGACTACAAGATATCTGGTGAATATGTCTCCTTCGTCGTAGTCAACATGACTCCAAATGAGTTATGGTGTTGGAGCAAGAAATTTTGGGAGTAAGCATAGGAAACGAAGCAGGATGGACCAAAGGAAACAACGAGCGCCAGAAAAGAAGGAAGACCATTGTGACAAAGGGAAAAGGAAGCAGTGCGTCGAGAAAAAAGGAAGATCGGTGCAATGAACGGTTGGATTGAATACCAACTGTGTGGAAGATAGTTAGAAAGTGGGCAAGTGGAGTCCACTTAGAGTTAGGATTTTGGAGTCATAATGTAAGGGATTTCACCCATTTTGTAGTATAAATATGATGTAAGAGGCAGCTAGAGGTGTCAATGTATGGATAGCAATAGTGTAGAATCTATCTTTGGAGCATATTTTTGAATCTGAGCCAAAATCTATATTTTTTTTAGAGTTGTGGAGCTAGATGGAGTTAATGTTGAGATGTAATTGAGGGTGAGGTCACAATTTGTGGAGCTTGGTGCGATGATGCTCAGCCTCGCATGCACCATTCATAACTTTTGATGTAATGCGTGTATCGTTATTTTGATGAGAATAAAGAAATAAGCAGAAGATCTTTCTGGACGTATCCTAGGGGGGTGAACCACGATAAAAATGGTATTTTTATGTGTGATGTGTTCTATTTACATGCTTTATATTGAATGAATGGTTATATGAATGCATCTTTTAGGGTTTATTTATAGTGCGCGCTAGTATAATGAATTTTGTTGAATGGATAAAATGATAGATCAGATGAATGTTATAGTAGAATGAAAGTTAAAGTAGAACATTAGTAAAAATAACATCCCCAATCCCTTCCATAAATGTGAACATCTGCGTCCTACAATAAGCCATAAACCATCTTCGGTGATACTTCATTGTGCACTTTATGCGTTGTGTAGCCTTCTGGCTTTCTGGTTTACCAGAAGGGATGATGGTGAAAAGAGTTTTTTTGGAGAACTAAGGTAGAACCCAGGTTGGCCCATACATCCAACAAATGGTTATGTTGCCAGCAAGAACTCAGAAGGATAGCCTGGAAGGGATTTGGTGAAGAATATTCAATGGTAAAAAGGGATGTTCAGGCCATGGAATCCTATGAAGTAAGATATTGAAAGATGGTTGGAGACAAAGCAGTTAGAGTTTGTGAAACAATATAATAAGGGTTCCAGGTACACACCGCACCAGTATCTCCAATGGTATGTTTTTACTAATTTGCATGAAGCATATTTCTATTATTTTCCAGAATTATTACAGGAGTGCTTATTAAGATTGAAGGATACCCATCCAACTAATCATATCAGGCTAGTATAGTGGATTGCTGAAAATATTGTGCAATTGGAAAGGGTTAATAACAAACTCACATGCGTAGTAGATATTTGGTTAGACAGTATTACCGCAGGTTTTATTACCGAATTTACAGTAGACACAATAAAGTCATATACTGTTACAAAGAAAGATTTCTTGAGGGGACCTAGAGGGAGGTACTTCAAGTCACTTTACACGTTGATCAAAATCTCACTACACGATAAAGGCATGATGACCATGGAATCATACAACTAGATCACTCTGCGTGCATGGGGGAGTTGGGGGAAGCACTAAGGAAGATTTGAGAAATGGAGAAGGATCTAGAGAGTAGCCAGAAGAAGGAAGCAATGGACCCATCATGATGGATGATGAACATACCAGGGAAATCATAAGGAAAGCTGGTGTGACACAGAGTGGATGACCCTACCAGTATAATATGAATAGCAAGAAGAGGGCATTAGATGAGCGAGAGGGCTTGGAAAACAATGAGGAAGAGGTAGAGGATATTCATGCCACAAGGAATATTGAGGATATATTGCACGCCACATGTTGTTCCTGAGTTTATACTAAGGCTTCAAGTATAATGTCAGGCGTCATGGAATGAGGAAAGGTTTCAATGTTCTCCTCTTACCACCAAAATTATAAGAGAAAAGTTCTTTAAATCGAATTAATATTGTAACATCTCAGAGGTTGTTTCTCGCATCTGAGTTAAATTTGAAATATTGAATGAAATGAAAGAAAACATAAAGATGCTAATCAAAGAAAGGCATCAATTACTAAGTAATCTTACTTTGTAAAAGAAGAAGAAAGTGAAATGATGTAACCTTCAATGAAGTATAAAATATAGTATCTAAGTAACATAGAGGTCTTGTATTTGCTAACAGTCAATACAGAGGAAAATCTGTTTGTTATCAAACTACTAAGTGAAATATAACCATAGTAGATGTTGTACTAAATTGTGATTTAAACATTCATCAAATAAATGTATATGAAATTTTGGTGTAATATGGAAGGATGGAAGAACACATAACTTAGAATAGACAAAATGTAGAATCTTTGGTCTGCATTTGTATTAATTCTCAATAAAAAGAGTTTTCTCCTTTACAATCGGCAAAAAGCAGCCTTTGATCCCTTCTCAAAATGTATATTTATACAAGATTTAAGCATTTGAAATTATATCATTCTAAGGGTTTCGGTTACAAATGAGCAGGTGAAACGCTTCACTTCGTTATCCCTTGTGTTCTCTCATGTTGGTAGGGCATTTTCCTTTCTTTGTCAGCTAGCTCCAAAATAAGGTAGTATGAACAACTGTATTATTGGCCTCAAGAAGTGTTCCCTTTCCCTTGTTCAATACAATTGATACACCTTTCTACCAACTAAGTTATCAACTTGGAAGGTTCTGTTTGGTCATTTGCCTCGAAAATGTAACACTTCTTTTCTAGCTGTGGCAATCTTTCTCCTATTTTCCCATCTACTATAACGATAGACGATAGTTGTAGATTTGGTTTTATTAACCATTTATCTATTTGAGTAATGTCGATCTATCTTATCTAAGAGAGATCAGCTTGGTCTCTTTCCACATTTTTCTTAATATCTAGCATATGTTTGGCTATGTTGATTTTACCCAACGTCCCAGAGCTACTTTCCTTATCAAGATCTAACAATTTTTTATTCAGCGGGCCAAATGTTTCTTCACAGGAATCTCTTAGCTATTTAGCCATTTTTTTGTTTTCTGCTATATTGTGCTCCCATTCATTTAGCAGGCTATTACCTCTGGTTTTCTCTAGAATCGATAATATGGAAGAGGTGACTATTTCCTCTTTTGATGAAGATATAATAGCCTCCTGAAAGACACCTCGAGCTACCTTAACTCCTCTTTATCTTAAGGTGATATTATTTAACGCTTGATCTATCATATGAAAATGATTCTGGATGATTTCTACTTTAGAAAGTAAATCCTATTGAGCTACTTCTATCTTCTTTCGTATTTCCATGGCTTGAGTCTGGAATACCGTTGTATCTATGACCTGGCTTTCAGTAGAATTTAATTTGGATTGCAGTTGTTTTATTAACTCCTCTTGTTGATTTACCTTTGTTTGGCGTATTTGAGCCGACTGGTGCATTTGCTCGAGATTGGATTTGAGTTGTTCGATTTCCTGTTGGTCAGTTGCTTTGTCTTGTTTAAGGTCTTTGTATGCCTCATTCATAACATTCGTCTATAGAACTGCTATCTAAGTCTGTAATTTGCTAATTAATAGGTCTTTTTGTTTCAACCGTTCCTTCAAGGCCCTGACTGAATATTGATTGGATGTTGCATAAGCCCCCAATGTTCCTGCTACCTCTTCAACAAATTCTACCTCTTCTAAGACTTATCCATCAGTTAATACTCTATACATTTTGGCCATTGCACCCACCCTTTGGTTTGTTTCTCGCTTCACCATGAATTTCCTTTTCTTTCTAAAAAGGAAATTGCTAGGAGGTAACACTTCTACAAAGATAGGTGTTATATCCTCTTTGAATATTGTTCCTGCGTCGGGGTTCCCCTTGGTAGATTGTAAGGGTGTGACGGATGGAATGGGACTGCCGATTTCTGTGGATGTTTGTTTCATGGCAGCGTCTGTGACCGGTTCATCTGATGTAGACAATGGTGTGTCTCCTACCCCTTTTGAGGGTATCTCTGTCTGATCCTTGACCTTTTTACCTGGTGTATCTGTCCCTGGGGGTCTTTTTTATTGGATTGAGATCTCAGTTTCCTAGTTCGAGGTCTCAGTTTCCTCTGTGTTCCCCTAAGTTTCTTGTTTGCCAGGGCTTATGTCCATTGAACCTTTGGATTTTGTTTTTTGTATACCTAGAGGTGTTGAGACATTGCCCCGCAAAACTTTGGGGAGGCCACTTCTCCGGTGTTCCTGAAATTTGTAAAATTCGATCATCTCTTCAGGTGACAGAGCTCGAACCTGACTTAATAATTCTGAGTAGGATCTCTCTCCTCAGAAAATCTCGTCATGAGGAGAATCTTCGTGCTCATATATTTTTAGACCATAACTTTCCATGTGGTTACCCACGAACTTATGAGGGTTTTTCTTCTTGAATTCAATGTCTACTAGTTTCATTTCTTCTAAAGTCGTGACCTCCACTTTTGAATGGCCGAAATCCAAAAAAGAAAATGTACCAATGTGTAGGGGAAAAGATGGCCATACCTTTTTTTGAACTCCTTTGAGTTTTTTGTTGATTCCATCAAGTACTATTTTCCTGGAAACCTCATGACATACTAGCCTTTCTGGTAAGAATAGCAGCAAGGCATATGGGGGAATAGAATAGCCAAAAACCCTAATATAAGAGAATTGTTCTTCTATGTACCAGTCTTCCACATTGCCTATGTTGGCCACGATTTTATCTGAAATCCTGAGAGGTGGGTGGCCAAAGATAATCACATGCATTGGTACCATTACCTAGTTGAAAATATCATAGACGAAGTCTTTGGCTTTATCTTCCCAGAGTTTTGAATGGTACATATGAATAGGCTCTGCGTTATTTGGAGTCTAGCTCCAGCTCATTAATGGAAAAGGTGTCATGAAGAAAATGTCGTCCATAATGTAAGAATACATGAAAGATGAAGCTTCTTTCCCACTCACCTTTTCTGTCCGATATTCTATAATTTGACTGGTCAGACTGTCTGACAACAATTTGGCCCAGTCGAAAGAGTATCCCTCTGCTACTGTGTGGATAAGCGGTACCCATGGGAGAAAGAAACGTGCAGTATTCTCTTTCCCATAAAGTTTGCACACCATCATCGCTATATACATGAACTGTGGCTATAACGATGAGATTGTGTTTATACCATTAGAATTCGCTCTGAACTTTTCAGGGCGTGAGCACCAATCCTTGATCAGGTCAGATAAGATTTTTCCAAATTGCTCACTTTCTTTCTTTTTGAAACCCTCTAAGAATTCAGCATTGTAAGTAAAGTTTGGTGTGGGAGACAGTTTGTACATTGCTTGTATATGCTCCGGCCTAAATGTCCCAATGACTACCTTTTGAGAATTGAATATTGTTCTAGTCGGGACATCTACATGATCCAGTGCCCATCCGATCATATCATAATATGGAAAGAGTCGTGGCCTTGTTTCTACCTTGTGCATCTCCGACTGAGCAACAACCTTTTATTTGATATACAAGTCTTCTTTTTCGCTAGCGCTCGATTCGTCTAGGCAGTTTACCAGCTCGCACTGCAATGTGTTGAAAACTTGTGTCCATGTTTTGACTATGTCGATGTTTCTAGGCAAGGTATCAGAAAGAATATCTGAACTCTGGCCTGAATTTTCACCATTTGTTTTGGGCACTTTCCGTGGAGCCATGATATAGAATCTCGAAATTATATTTCATGTCACAGAGGATGAAAATACAAACAATGGTTATCCCGCTAAGCTGTCTCTATGAAAACTAGAATGAAATTCAACTAATGACATAAATCCTTTCACATTGAGCACTATAGTTTGCGTGGGTCCTTGCTGACACAACATTTGATTATTTTAATAGAAAGATAAGGAGATAAAGCAAGATATTATTTCCAATCATTTATCTACTCTGCTTATAAATACCATATATTCTTGATATTTCGTGACTTGGGAGAATCGTAGAAGTATTTAATTTCTGCCGGTAAGTTTTACAAGGTAAAAAGTTGTTTAAGATATTAATTAATCCATCTTAAACCTTTAATTAATCGTGATTAGTTCTTAATCTTTTTTCAGAATTCGTAGTCTCGGGTGATTTTACTCTTAGTCTCGAGCTATGAACCATGAATTTGTGAAATTGTGATTCGATTAATTAACTTTAATCAGGCTTAAGTTTTTAATTAATTGTGATTAGCTTGGAAATTTCGTGACCTCGAGTATTAGGGTTATAAGTTGTTGTTCAAGACAAAACTGTCGAATCGTGAAGTTGCGATAACAATTAATTATCATTAATTATCGGTAGTTGTGTAATTAATCAGGTTTATCTTAAGTCACTTTCACAACTTCACATATCGGGACATTCGAAGGTTCCTCGAGGCGTGACTCCCGACTCGTGAAGGCATGATGTATTAAATTAGTGATAATCACTTTTTAATGCATTGATGATCATGATTAATCTTAACCCAACTTCACTATTTCGCATGTCGGGGCATTGAGAGCTTCAACATATTGGACTGTTAGATCTGTGAAACCCCAAAATCCAATGTTTGAGGTTTATCATTAGCGTTTTGTTGTTTAAAAGATAGGCGACTTCCAATCCTTTAATAACTAGAGTATTTGAAAAATATATGTGTTCCAACACCACATATGAGAGGAACACTAGAGATCATGGGTTTGGCACAGAAGAAGGATCTCCATTCCAGATCTGAATTAGTGTGGAACCCACAATCTCATGTGTGACTAAGACAATTGAAGAATAAAAACTAGTTAACCAACAAGTGATTAGTGGTCGAAGAGTTTTTATGGGGCGTGGGTCCAGTAGCAGAAGTGCAAGTTCATCAAGTAGAAGTAAAGTATCTACATTGTATGGAGGTGGTAGTTCATAAAATTTCACAATGGCAGGACAAGATCCAACTATTAGGTTACTAGGGTTTTGAGGGGATGGGTCAAATGATCTAGAAAAACATGTTTTATTTGTGAGAAGATATGGGTAGAAAAGCAAATTGCATATGAAGATACAAAGGTTGCACAGTTGGAAATCACATTAGATTGGTACATGGGTATCACAACAAATAATCCAATGGGAATGCCTACAAATGTAGCAGAGGTGAAGAGACAATTAATCAATTAATTTCATAAACCAAGCTTAGAAGACTAGTTTATGAATGAAATGATAGAGATTAAGAATAAACCAGGAGAATCAGTCTAGGAAGTGGACTAGAAATTCAAGAGGTAAAAGGTAATTTAAAGTACACTATTACTGATACAAAACATAGACATTGGTTTTTTAATCCTCTATTGCCACAATTGAAGTATCCTTTGAGACAACAGAAATTCCAGAGCCAGGTCGAAGCTCTGAAAACAACATTGCAGTTAGAAGAAAACTAGTACAAGCATACAGATCTAGTTGTGGAAGAGCTGAAGAAAAATCTGAAGAACTTAACATTCCAGTTGAATTAGAACAAAGGAAAGGAGAAAAGAGAAGATGTCTAGTGTACAATTTGTAGGACAGAAGGCTATCACAAGAATGAGTGTCCATTATATGTGCAGTATATTGGAGTGGGTATGCCAAACTCTTTATCTTCATGAGGACCATGGTGTGAGATTCTAAAAACACATGGGCATGATCCCTATCACTTCCCCCTGATACAGAAATATTAGACAGTACCGAAGAGTACATTTTGTAACTTTTGTAAGTCATTTGGACACGAGGAAAGGACTGTAGAACCTTGTAAATGATGAAATAAAGGATTGCAGATACATACAGGGTGTAGGATGAACATGAAATAGGACAACATGCGAAGCACCCATAGTATAACAATGTGCAGTAGCTATAGTACAATAACGCGCAATAGTTCACAGAAAAACCATAGTATAATGCACAATAGTTTCAAGGGAAACAACAATATAATCCTGCACAATAGTGTATAGCACCACCAAAGTACAATAACGTGCATCCACTTTATAATCAATACCTCAGTATAATACATCACGCAGAGACAATTAGGGAAACAAAGGAGGCTTCAAAGGAGGAGGTCATGGAGGAAGAGGCTTTGGAGGAGGTAGAGGAATAGTAGTTTGGCATAACTGTGAGAAACCAGGGCACTATGTAAGAGACTTCCCATAGCCACCTATGACATGTATGTATTGTCGCTCAATAGACCATGAAATAGAATATTGTTCGACACTTTTGATAAAGATACATGACAAGAGGAACCAAAACAATCAGAACGTGCAATGGATCGGGGTGGAAAATAGAGAAGAGGATGGGAAGAATATTAAAATAGTTACCATAGGTGGATATAGACATGAGAATATGCAGCGAAGAAGGATCAAGACCACTACCGGTGGGTCAGGAAGAATAAAGAACCCAAACATAAGTTTGATGCGTGCAAAGAAAAAGATATATTCTAAGAGGTTAGGCAGGAGATTCTTAAAGAAAATATTGTGTCTACTTCAGGGATAAAACTAGAAGATGAGATGTTAGTATATGACATGCCCTCATTATTTGATCAAACCAATCAAGAGAAGTCTTGAAAAAAATTAAGTAACTTAAGAAACTTTTTGGGGTCATGTGTAAAATTGTTGAATGATAAAAATTCCTTACAAGTACTACAGAATTTGTTAGAAAAGTGTAATTATTGGGAAGATGGGGTAAAAAGAGTAAATCAAGTCTATAACAAGAGAAAAACTAGCTGGTAATTCAGATTGAATGCCAACATAGGATATTTCAATATGGGGGATATAATACTAGACTTAGGATTTGAATTGAATGTTCTACCAAAGAAGACTTGGGAAGCTATGGGAGAACCTCAACTGGGGTATTCACCTATTCAGTTGAAGTTGGAAAATCAACACATAGTGGTGCCAATTGGTAGGTTGAATGGGATTCCAGTAGATCTAGATGTTGTGCGCACCATGGCAGACTTCAAAGTCATTGACATAGTGGACAACACTTCGCCGTATCCAGCAATGTTGGGTCTAGATTGGGATTTTGATAACCAGGATATTATCAATTTGAAGACAAGAGAGATGATCTTTGAATCTAGCGAATACAGATTTATTGCGTCGTTGGATCCCTCATAAGGAGGCTGGTATGTGGAACCTGTGACAAATAATTTTCTTACAGAAGATGTGAATCAACTATATAGAACTACCACATGCAAAGAGGATTATATCAACCCAACTGTAGATGGCATGCTTATTTCGAGGAGTATTAGTTCTTGTTCTTGAGACGCTGACACGGAACTGGAAAAATGGCAGTATTGACTACATTAATTTTCTACCAGGAGATGTGCAAGAATGAAGCATGCACTAAGATGGATTGATTCATAGGTAAGAGAGCCTCCTACTTTTTATGGTATGAATGAATTAGAAGAATTTTTACTAAAGTTTGAGGTAGAGGTTATGGAAAATGATAGATTACTAGAATTAGATATTGCTTTAAAAGCTACATTTGCAAGATGGTGGGGTACACATAAGGCAAAGATCAACAATTGGTTTCAGTGAAAAATGTTATTGCGCATCAGATTCAGTGCAAAGCAAGAGCATATATATGAGAAGAAATATGAGGGATTTGGAAAACCTCAAGAACATGTAGATAAGTGCATGGTTCAATGGATATTAGTACCACCATAAGAATGGCCATGCCATTTCATTCAAAAACTAGAAGGAATTCCAAAGAACTAGTATACAAAACAGTAACAAGACAGAGAAACTGTTAACTGGGAAGAGATACTACAGAATTTCATAGTTACATTTTCCTTTCAGCATGACAATATAGATATAGATAAAACACTGAAATTTGTAAGTGACAGGATATTTGAAGAACCAAAATTTGAAATAATTCCAACATACCAAAAGCAGGCTAAACATAAAATTAAACAATTGCTACATTGTTATCACGTCGCAGAAGAAGAAGATCCACTGGAAGATAATTTTCGCATTATACAGATACCAGAAGTGGAAGGTGAAAGGGAAGTAGAAGGTCCCAAGATAGATTCAAAATATTATGATGCACCATTAAATATCAAGAAGGTCAACATTGGAATTGCAGAAAACCCAAATATGGCAAGTATTGGAGATTATTGGGATAATAAGACAATAGAAAGGATCTCAGAGTTACTGCATGAATACAGTGACTTATTCCTAGTGAAATTCTAAAATATGAAGGGATTAGCAGGAGATCTAGGAGATATGAATATTCCTTTGAAGCCAGAAGCTAGATCTATCAGAGAGAGACCTTACAAGTTGAATCCAATATACAAAGAGAAAATGAAGGAAGAAATTGACAAGATAATAGAAGTTGGTGTCATAGAACCTATGGAAGAATCAAAATGGATTAGTCCTATGGTAGTGTAGGAAAAGAAGCAAGGAGGGATTAGGATTTATGTGGATTTGAGAAAATTGAATGATTCTTGCCTACATGATTCTTTTCCTACCCCATTTACAAACGAAGTCTTGGAGAATGTAGGGGGTCAAGACGCTTATTCATTCACAGATGGGTTTTCAGGATATCATTAGATTAGGATAACACTAGAATATAGACACAAGACCACATTTTCTACAGATTGGGGATCATTTTAGTATACAATTATGTCATTTGGATTGAAGAATGCACCTGCTATTTTTTCAAGAGTACTAGTAGCAACTTTTAAAGCCTTCATTCATAAGTTTTTGGAGGTTTACTTGGATGATTGGACAGTGTTCAGTTTGTTGAAGGATCATTTGGAATTATTAAGGACGATGCTGGACAAATGTAGATAGTTTCAGATATCATTAAATACCAAGAAATGTATTTTTAGTGCACCTTTTGGTATTTTGTTAGGGCATGTGGTGTGTAAACAGGGTCTATTGGTTGATCCTGCTAAAATTGTTGTCATAGTTAACTTACCACCACCAAAGTTAGTGCGCTAGTTAAAGAGTACACTTGGTCATATAGGATATTACAGGAAGTTCATAAGAGGATATGCAGATATTACTGCGCCATTGGAGAAGTTATTGAAGAAAGATACTAAATATCATTGGAATGATGAATGCCAACAAAGTTTGGATATTTTGAAGGAGAAGATGGTTACTGCACCGATTTTAGTGTTTCCAGATTGGGAAAAATAATTTCATGTGCATGTGGATGCATTTGCAATAACATTAGGAGTAGTATTAACCAAACTAGGAAAAGGTGATATAGATCACCCTATTGCATTTGCAAGTAGAAAGTTATCAGATTCATAAAAAAAATTACAACACTACAAAACGGGAAGGATTATCTATGGTGTATGCTTTCCAGAAATACATACATTACTTGTTAGGGAAAATTTTCAAGATGTTTACAGATCATTATGCTCTGAGATATTTAGTCAATAAGACAGTGTTGGGGGAAAGGATATGGAGATGGCTATTCTTGTTTCAAGAATTTTATATTGAAGTAGTGATGAATCCTGGGAGATTGAATACATGACCATATCACTTATCCAGGATAACCAATGGATAAGAACCTAACAACTTGGAAGACAACTTTCCATATGCACAATTGTTTTTAGTACAGATAACGGATGCGTATTTTGTTGACATTATTTAGTTTTTGAGTACAGGATTTGCACCAAGAGAATTAACTACTATGCATAAGAAAAATTTGGTGGTCAGAGCCGTAGATTATCAATTGATTGCAAGTCATTTATACAAACGTGGAGAAGATAAAATTTTAAGGAGATGTGTGATGGAGCATGAAGGGCCTATCATTTTAATAGAAGTGCATGAAGGGATTATTGGAGGAAACTATGCAAGAAAAGATATCGTGCAGAAGGTATTGTGCACATGATTATGGTGGCCAACGATTCATAAGAATTCAAAGGACTACTATCAAAAGTGTGTTTTTTTTCAAAGAGTTGGGAATCCATCTGGGAGGGATGAGATGCCATTGATATCTCAAGTAAATTTGCAATTGTTTGGTAAATGGACAATAGATTTTGTAGGACAAATTAATCCACTAGCCAGAATATCAAGAGCCAGATATATTATTACAATGACAAAATACTCGAACAGATGGGTTGAGGAAGCACCAGTAAAGGACTGCAACACATTTTTTATTTGAACACATAGTGACAAGATTTGGATGTCCAAGAATATTATTGATGAGCGTCGAGGGGACTCACTTCATTAATAGTAAAATTGAGGCAATGCTTGAAGAGTTTAAAATACATCACCAGAAGAGCACTCCTTATCACACTCAAGATAATGGGATAGTAGAAGCCTTTAACAAAATTTTGGAGAATGCCTTCACAAAAATGTGCAATGTAAATAGGGATGACTAATATTTGAAGGTACCAACAATACTATGGGCTTACAGAACTACAAGCAAGAAGCTAAAAAGGAAGACACCCTTTAGATTGGTGTATGGACATGAAGCAGTGGTTCCCTTAGATTATTTGATACCAAGTCTGTGCATTGCAGCAATTATAGATATGACAGAAAAGGGCACAATGCAGGAAAGATTGGCTCAACTAATGGAATTAGAAGAAGAAAAAATCATAGAAGGTTTCCATTAGGAGGTACAAAAAGCAAAGGATAAAGAATGGCATGACAAACATATTAAGAAGAATAATTTTAAGGAAGGAGATATGGTTCTCCTCTATGACAGTACGTATTTGAAGCACCCAGGGAATATTATAATGCATTATCTAGGGCCATATCATATAAAGTCTATCACAAATGGAGGTGTTGTATATCTCCATGATTTAGTAGGAAAGGAAGTTCAAGGACTGGTGAATGGTAGTCTACTAAAACTATATAGGGAAATTCAACCCACTAACCTTCAGTAGTTACAGCGAAGAAAGTGGACTTGTACATATTGTAAATAGTAGGAGTTAAAAGAAGAAACCGGAAAATAAATCTAGAAAAATAAAGCAAACTCCTAAAATAAGTAGTTAGAGGAATAAGTGATAGACAGGTAGTTGACAATGACAGTGTGTAGCAGACAGAAATCCAGTGCGACGAGAAATGAATATACTATGCGTAGGACAACTATAACAGAAGGAATTACCAGGGTGCCAAATATGTAACAGAGTAGAAAATTACAGCACACCAGAAAAATGAAACAGTCGGGAAATAAAAATCCGGTCACCGAAAAAAAGGAACACACAAAATGAACATTTATGACATTGGAGGAAGCATTCCTTACAAGATTTGGAACATTTATGATAGTTAATGAAGCATGATCGGTAAGATTTGGATCATTTATGATAGCACTTTAGAAGAAAAATTAGGGTTCGACAGGACACATTGTGAATTCGAGCAAACGTAGACCTAAGCAACAAGAAGTGAGAAACATACAGGTGATTTAGCAAGCAGACAGTGAAAGTTCAAACAAAAAACCATTGATATTCGAGCATGATGGCACCACCCAAAGTCGGAGCACTGATCCATATGTAAAGAATAACCCGTGGCAACAAAAGGACACCACCGAAGATGGCAATGGAGGCCGAAAACCCTACATAGATGGAGGGAGTGATGGATATCGACGCCATTCCTTCCCCAGAACCAGTGAGCCCTACACTGGTTAAGGAGTAAAAACAACAGATGTAGATTGACCCACCAATCACAATAGTAGAGCCAAACCTGATGCAGGAAACAACTCAAGCCACAGAAGAAGTATATGAGGAAAGGACTGAGTCCGATGAGTTGAGGACTCAAGCTGGCACAGAGAAAGAATAGTAGGAACAAACACCAGTAGTAGAGACCACTGCATAGTAGGATTCTGGTGGAGAGGAAGAGGAGGAATAACATACATATTAGGAAGTAGGGCCTTCCAGTGCACCAATAAAGGGGAAAGGAAAACAAGAGGTCTAAATATCCCCATGCAAGAAACAAGAGGTAACCATTGTGTTACCGTGCATACTAGCATGGGTAGAAGTTGTCGCAGACTTACTAAAATGCATAGAAAAATTGTGTTATACATACCATGATGTCAAGGATACAGATAAATTCCCAGAGTTCACGTAACAAGTATATTTAGAGAGAAGAGGGTTCATCACAACAGAGGTAACCATATTGGAACCTAAGCAGTCGATACAAGGGTTATACAAGATAGGTATCATGAACCTGTTGGATATCCCACACTTTGGTAGGGGAAAGGAAGTAAATAACTGCATCAAGAAGTTACTGGAAGTCATGCATGGAGGTATTTTGTGGTTAGATACACAGGTTTCAATAGATGTTGATTTGATAGGAGAGATAATAGGTCTTCTCGCCAATGGTGAGACACATGTGCAGTACCTAGACAATATGACAAAGGAGAAAACCTTGGTAGAAGAGATTAGGTAGACATACAAGACAAAGAGAGGATCCAGGGGGATCATCATCAATAGGATCAAAAAACCAACAACAAGGCTAGCAACCAAAATTATGGCTTGTAAATTCCTCAGGAAGTGTCGCAAGGAGGAAGTGTCAGCATGCGTCCTAGCAGTAGTCGTGCAGTGCATGAAGAGAATTACATTAAGATGGAGCCTGTTAGCACTCTGTAAATTTGTTTGGATTAAAAAAAATGATAGAGGTAACCTACAAACCAACTTTAGAGATAGGTACTAGACTGCTTAGCTCAGAGAGTGCTCTCTTATGTCACTTGGTATTTCTTTGAAAATCAATGGCTAGGTTTTGTTTCTTTGAAGGGGTTTTTAATAATTTTGCTGGCAAGGAAGGGGAGGAACACTTAGGGCTATGGAGTCAAACTTCTGAAACGAATGGAAGAAATGAATGGTCTGTAGAAATCTCCAGATGATAAAGGATAAATGAGGAGATAAATCTGAGTTATAATTTGTAAATTTGCAGAGTGTAAGAAGAAAAGAAAACATATAACTGCATCAGAGCAATAAATAAATGAATTATGACTTAGTTAGGAAGAACTTAACACAGTTTAAATTTCTTCAATCGAGAGCATCACAAGATGAATTATGGGCCTTTGACTATCCAATTTAAATAGAAGACGGTGAAAATGAAATCAGAAATACAAGAAATACATACAAAGAGAGGATACACAACTCACATCACCACCATTAGAATCTTTGCATGGAAAATTCAGGACTTCTGCATGTGTATTCAATTCATCTTCAAAAAATTACATTCAAGTTCCGAATAGATACAATCGTGCCCTTGCACTTCTGCCAATTCTGAATACATTTGGAACTCCTAATATTTATACAAGTTGAGCTCCTTCAGTTTGAAACCGATTACAATGATAAAAATGAAACGTTTCAGTTTCTGAAACTGATTACAATGATTACAAATGACAGTTTCAGTTTGAAAACCATTACAAAAATTAGCAAGAAAACGTTTTATGATCTAGCTTTTGATTCCTTTGATGCTTCAGTCTCGTTCTTTGCCACTTGTTTTGCTCGAGTCTTCCACCTGATCTACCATTGTTAGTGACATTTGGACATCATCTACTGGACCCTAGAAAACTGCACTTTATCTTACCCAGTCGTACTATCTCCTTCCATTGCAAGTCAGAAGGGATATCATAATCTATCATTTCTTTGATCAGGATCTCCAGGTCAATGCAGGAGGCATATGTCACGACTGGTAGTCCTATTTTGACTACTTTGAACTGATTCAGAATCTCAAAGTCTGTGGTCAAATGTTCAACTAATGTGGCTCCTTTCATATTTTCCTCCAGGGTTTCAAACTTGGAGTGATCCATTCTGCACCGAGTGAGGTGAGCATTGTATTCTTCCTGGTCATATAATTTTCCTTTGCCATCCCAAAATGGTGGGAGGCCTTTGATAAACAATTCCTCAAATAAATCTTTGAAATCTTGAACACTTTTCTCCATCTGTGTTGCCTTGGTTTGGACTGATTTCAATAGATTATGTTTAGCAATAGCCCTCTTAGCCCAGATAATCAATGTAGTCTTGTCTTTAACTCCAATAGTCTGAAGTTCTATAGTAGGAATGGATTTGAGTAGATTTATGGCATTTTGTGCCCATTCTGATGGATTCTTTGCTAAAGTTTCATTTACAACAGTGCACCTACTTCTGACTATGATGTCTATGTTGTATTTATCATTGATGAAGTTTAAATACACTCTCAACTTGGTATCTTTAGCAGCTATAGAATCCCAGATGATATGCTTGGCCCCCTGGAATAGGCCTTTACGTCTTAATCCCATCTTCAACTTATATATCATTTTTTGCAAGGCTTCATTCTCCTTTTGAAATTGAGCCATTCTTTCATCCTTTGCTTGTATCTCCTGCTTCAATTTATCTATGCTCCCTTTTATCCCTTTGATTTACCCTTCTTTCAGGATAACTTGTGACATAGCCTAGACAAGTCCTTTAGTGTTTGGCCCAGCTTTTGCAGCATGAGGTACAACTACATCCCTGTTCAGCAGTTATGTTTTCTCTTGTGACCACTTCACCTTTTCTTGTTCTAGCTGCAACACCTTGGCTTTGTAGTCCAATGCCTCTTGACGAAGTGTTTCATTTTCCTATTCTAGAGCAGCCAATCTTGTTGTTTGTGGATGCTATGTCACAAACATTTTCAGTTTCTTCTTCAAAATTTGAATTAATTTTTCTTTTTCATCCAATGAGGATTTCACCCCTTGGGGACCTTCATATTCCAGCCTCTTGACCTAAGTCTTCCAATCTCTACTAGATGATTTTTATTTCCTAAACTTCCCTTCTAATTTCATTGCATAAGATGATAGCTTTGAATTATTCAAGCTTAAATTCAGGTAATCATAATACAACATATCACTAGTATTCCTATGTAATTTGAATTTGTCTGGAGCACTAATGTTTTCATACCTTATCTTGATCTCTGATACTTTGTCTTCATCTTCAACTTCAATGTTAAAGGTCCTCTTCTGAATATCCCTTACTGTGAATAGAGAAGATTTATACTGAGAAATCGTTTCCACTTCAGGGACTAAATCCCTCATCTCACCTAGAGCTATGTTTCCCTTCTCAACATAATGTTTTGCCAAATCTTCTTTAGATTGGTAAGCTATCATAGATGCTTTATCAAAGATGTGTTTTTTTGTTGCTAAAGGTTCTTGAGTTGCCTTCACTTTGGAGTTTTATTTCCTTTTCGATCTCTACAGTGTTAGTGCCACTTTCCACCATATCTAGATTTACTTGTTCTCTGGGTTCTTCTTTCTCTAAATCCACTATCTATGGAGACTGTGAAATATTCATCTTCTTAGGAGCATTTTGTTGATCACTGGTGCCCATGGCATCTGAACTGCTTCTCTTGTTGTAGACACTCATCTTAGGAACTTTGAATATCAGTTTCTGAGGAGCTTGTTGTGTTTGAATTTGTTGCAGGGTTGCCTTCGCTTGTTGAGTTTGAGTTGGTTGCAAGATTGCTTCCATATCAGCACAGACTTTGTTGGCAGAGGGGCAGACCCGGGGTTCAACGCTACAACAACACACCAACAAAACCCCAAATACCAACCCTTTCTACAACACCTGTGAAGCAGATGAAGTCTCACCCGAGGTAGAGGTAGGGGTGGTTGCAAGACTCAGATGTCTACAACCTTAGTTGGGACACAAGTTTGTTATTGTAACACATTAATAGAGCACTTATTTATTATAGTTCATTAATACTCAACCTTATTTCACAACACAGCTAAACCCTAATAACAAATCAGTGCAGCATTTACACAGATCCCATGGATTCAAGCACTAAGCATACCAACAGAGATTAGATCTAGCATTCATTCACATTATTCAGCACTAAGATATCATATCATATTCATCTATCATATAACAACACACTAAGAATTGAATCACATAAACAAGAGAGCAATCATAAAGCACAAAGCATTCATAACACAGGATATATGTGGTTCACCCCCTCCTTGGGGCTATGTCCACCAACTCTTCGTCTTCTTTATTAGCTTCTTTCAATCTTCTTACATGCACAAAGTCTCCAGATCAACTCTGCAGAGGACAGGAGATCTACACACCTCACCAAATACTCCTTCCCCAAGTAGATCTAGGCAGAGTCGTACACAGTCTTTTACAGTCTCTTGCACTTAGCCTTGCAAGTCTCACATAGTGCGCACAAATCCAAATCACACAGATATACTTTTGCACTTAGCAATAATGGCTCATATTGACTAGTCACTACTTCTTAAATCGCCTAGACTTCTATTTATTCATTACAAAATAGGCCTAACCATGGGTAAGCCCATGGACCAACATCCCCATACCCATTACATAAGCCCAAAACCCAAAAATCCCTAAAAAGGGGTCGAGATCCTGCGATCTCTGCTTCAACTTGCGCTCCGCCTTTGATAGCCTGTTGAAGTCCCAAAATGGTCAAAAATGACCAAGGGTCCTCAAAACCTGGTCAAGGGCCAACAAGCCCCCAACACTCACCTATGACTCGTCCCGAGTCACTCTGATATGGGTCGCTCTGCGTCAAAATCCCTGATCTTGGCTCGAGCATCTTCGACCTGTTGTTGTTCCATGACCTCCTGCTCAACGAACTCTTGGATTACTGCTTCATTGACAGGTCCCTCTAAGCGTTGTTCAGTTGCAGTGATGACTTTCTCCAGTTTTTCTCCTCGACCTTCGATCTTTGTGAATAGTTGGCAAGCCTCATCCTATATTGGTTGGAGCCTCTGAGTTACTTCCATGACTCTGCTCTGAATGGTGTGGACCTGCTACTGGGCAGTACACTTTTCTTTAGATCGCTTCATCCTCTCAACGGCTGACAGGGGATTCAACTGTGCCTGTACTGTTTCTGCTTGCTTCTTCGCTTCCTGGAGTTGTGACTCCAGTGCCTTCAATTCACGATCCTTGGTGAGTTTCTCATAAGTTTGGGCACTTTGATCACTCAGTTGTTTACATTCCATAAAGAGGCCCTTGATTCTTTCAACTGTACCTCGAGCAGTCACTTCTCTTTGATCTCACACATCCTGCGTAGTAATGGGCACTGTTCTTAGCTCCATATCTGTGATTCTTTGCTGAAGCTATTGGATGGTTTCTGCGAGTTGCGCTACTTGGTGTTCTACTGGTTCTTCCTCCTTTTGCTCCAAGCCCGTCATAGAGCGAAGTGCTATGTTGACTACTTCTTTTACTTTGACCTACTCCGCAAGCAACTTTTCTTTCTCCTACTACATCTGTTCTCTCTCTTCTTCGAACTTCACTTGAAGAGAGTCCTTCTCCTGTTGCACATCCTGCGTTGCTCTATAACTTCCTCCTCTGCTTGTTTCATGGCTATTGTGGTATGGTCTTTCTTAGCTTGTGCTCGATGAAGGTGGGCTTCAGTCACATCATCCAGTGTGTGGAGTTGAGTAGGCTCATCTCCCAACTCTGGTTCTTTTGAGGGCAGGGGCGCAGTGGACACTGCGTGGCTCGAATAAAGGGATTGTTGTACAAATATTAGTTATGCTTCAATTCTATCGTACATGGCTTCTCATTTTTCTTTGCTTCTTTGCAAAATATCTTATGAGGCATCTCCTACAGCTGAAATAATGAAGTCAAATTCATTGACCATGAGTACATTCTGCATCTTTGGTTTATTGGATTTGGGATTCTTCCACAATGAAGGTTTCATGGGGGAAACCATCCTTTTCTTAGATGGATCGGTGTCATCAGGGAGGTTTTGTGGCGGTGTTACTTCGCCTTGCTTATATTCTTCTTGTTATTTCTCCTCTTTGTTCACTTCGTCATCACCTCCTTCGCTAAGTGACTCAGATGCGGTCTCTTCTGATGTGTTGTGTACTTCATGTACATCTTGCTTCTTTTTCTTCCTACTGCTGCTTGGGGCATCATACTCTTCATGAGTAATCATCGGGTTTCCAATGAGGTTTGGGTCAGACAAATCTGTGGGGTCAGCAGGGATAAGGAGTTATGCAGGCCAGTATTTAATGATTTCTTCCAGTCCTATGTAGTGAGCTTGTAGTAGCACTGAAGTTCTTATTTTCTTTCATCTGCGCGCACAGTAATATAAATAAAATGCCTATCTGTGCAGAACTTCATAAGAGGCCTGAACCTGTCTAGGGTTTTTGGCGTCATATGAGGGAAGGACTCAATAGCCCTCCTAAGTTGCATGTAGTAGGTATGAAATACTGTGTTTGACTACCATATCACTCGAATACCATAGCATGGTGAAATTCGCAACGAGCGGCTCGAATGGCTCGATCTCAGGGAAGGTCGCACCTTTCGGCACCTCCCAAGTAGTAAACACGATGAGGATAAGGAGCCAGCTGAAGTGAAACTCATAGCCCTGATCCTGAGCTTCGCAGAAGTCCAGTTCGAGATGGTTAACTAGGTACTTCACCCAGTTCATCTGTAGGCCTTCTACGCATTTCCCAGCGAGGTCAATGACAAACCCTATAACTTGCATGGGTATGTTCTTTCTTACTAACTTTCCTACAATTAATTGGCATGCTAGGCGCACTGCGCCATTCTAGATGGAGGCTGCCTTGTAGCCTCGCGTCCCCTTCTCAACATCGTCGTATGTTTCTTTAATCGTCGGTGCCAAGGTGCGGTCTGCATCTTTTCCTAGGTAGAAGTCTTGTGGGTCTGGTCCATGCATGCTCAGTCCGGTGATCCTATGGATCAACGCCATATCGATAGTGATACATCTGTCCAACCATAGATAGCCACCGTGGAAGCATGACAGCAGGATCTTAACGCAGGCATTAACCTCCTCGTGCCTTCCAAAATGTGGAATCTTCATTACATTCAAAAGGGTGGATTGCGCAAGGTTCATGGTCCACGGTTGAGGGATGATTTTCGTCTTCTTTCCCTTCGTATTGGTCAGATATTTGTGAGGTGTGAGCATGCTATAACTCTTACATTCTCCTAGGTTATAGTCACTAATATTCAAGTTGGAATCCTCTCTAGTTGTGGTCTGACTGCACGTATCCCCTTCGGGAGATATGCAGTGATGAC
Organism: Picea sitchensis; assembly: GCA_010110895.2. Taxonomy (NCBI): domain Eukaryota; kingdom Viridiplantae; phylum Streptophyta; class Pinopsida; order Pinales; family Pinaceae; genus Picea; species Picea sitchensis. The sequence goes on from SNQJ01S0002662.1 coordinate 69,253, forward strand.
GATGTAGTCGAAGTCCCTCAGGACACTGTTGCAACTTACTACACCGACCAGGGGTGGGATGTACTTGGGTAGGATAGAAGGTAATAACTTCGCATTCGCCAAGTCATCTCTATGCTTGGTTCTTTTCTCAGTCATAGTTCGGGATGGTCCGGATTCGTGAGTAGTCGACAGGGAGGCTTGCACTCCTCTCTTCGATGAAGCTTGTACGCCCACAGACATTTCCTTTTTGGTCATGAGGTCAATGAGTATCTCCTTCACAGACTCTTCGACTGCACTAAGTTCTTTGGACTAACACAATCGTGGCTGACTATCTTGGTTTGAAGAGAAACTGCTCAATGCAACGGGATGGATGGTGATAGCTCAATGATCACTGCACGAAATCAACTAATCTGTGAGATCAGATAATCATGGGTGGAAAAAGTGTTCTCAGTGCAAGGCTCGATGGAATAACGAGACATCTAGGTAACAGATCTTTCCAAAGGGAGAGAATCCTTCATTAATGTAGTTCTATCTATTACGACGCGGTCCCAACGATCTGATGGTAGGCTTTCTGGCCATAGCTATTATTCTAACCATTCGGGTCATCGAGCTAACAGTTATAATGCCTCCAACGTCCATATTGTTTCACCATGGCGAAGTGCCATGTTGTGTTGTACTGGTATCTCGACGAAGTTCAGATTTTGGAATCCTTCCTTCTGCACAGTTCCTTCTGGAACTTTCTATAACTTTTCTATCTTTTCTTTCTTCTTATTGAGCTTTCTAGCCTTCTTCTCGGTGATCTTCGTCTCGATATTCCTCTTTCCATTATGATTCTGATATTATCTAGGCATAGTAACTTCGCATTGTTGATGGTATTTACTAGGTTTCAAGGGAAATATTTCTTCTCTGTCTGGTGTAGGTGCTCTACTCTGCTGTACAGATAGGTGTCTCAAGTCCTCGTGTCTCCTTTCAACTTCGACATCCAAGTTTTTGGTTCTGAATAACTTCGACCTGTTCTCATGTTATTCAATCAAATGTGCAATCCTTCTAGTCATGAAATCTTTTAATTATTTCTTCTTCTTCTCTAAGACTTCCTATTCTTTTCTTCTGAGTTGATCCTTTTCGATCCAAGGTTTTCCTAGTAACATAGCAAATGGGGCATTTTTCTCAATAAATTTAACAACCTCAAAATATTCTTCTATCGAGGTTCCATGAGCACTCATAGATATCTGGGTAAGTCTTCCACATAGGGTTATCATCTTTCCTCTAAATAATCTTATTCCTCCCAATGAAGGAATCATAGTAGGCTTTACTAAAAATTTCCAAGTTCTTTCTGTCATGATATTCACCTATGTTTCCTCATCCAGAACACAGTCAATGTCGAAGTCTCCTATTCTTTCTTCTATGCACTCTTTTTCTTTGAAGATCTCTGGTAAGTTGATGTTTATGTGATCATTCAGGGTTTATTTCATTTGCAATAGTATGGTTTATGATTCTTTCTAGGGTTTTGCCATGAGTTTAGTTTCTTGACCTTCCTCAGGGTTTTCTTGTCTCATATTCATTCTTTCAACCTTAGAAATTACTCTAGGGCAATCCAGAACTTCATGATCCATAGCTTTACAACAAAGACAACTGGGTCTTCTACCAGGGAATTCCTTAGCAAGATCTCCCAACATTCTACAACTGTAACAAAGAGTTAATCCTCTCTTTCTCTTAAATTATCCTCATCCTTTCCTGTATAGCACACTAGGATCATGGTAACTAACCTGCAAAAAAGTATTTCTAGGATCTTGCATCCATTTGTTAGTCAAAACATTCTTTCTATGCATAGGAATAACATATCTTTCACTATTCTTATCATATCTACTCATATGAAATCTTCTTTCTTCTAGTTGTGCCCTAGTTTTCAGGCTAGGACAAAATTTATCAAACATACCTAGATCCATATTTTTGAAACAAGAATTTATACTTATCTTACCTTTTCAATCAAAATTTCTCACTATTCTTACCTTTCTCAGAGCACAAAGCTTCAAGATCTTACCTCTTTTCTTCAGATCAAACTTCTCTTCTTAGCACATAGTTTCACAATCTAAGTAGAGTACTGCGTACCAGGGAAACAGATCTACGCACAGAGCTTTCACAGTTTCAGGTCAGATTTTCGCATAGAGCTTCTTCTTCCTCATTTCCCAGCAATCACAATTTCAGGTCCCGACAATGGAACCATTTGTTGGCACAGGGGAAGACCCAGGGTTCAATGCTACAACAGCGTGCCAACAAAACCCTAACTATTGGCCCTTTCAGCAACCCCTACGAAGTAGATGAAGTCTCACCCGAGGTAGAGGCAGGGGTGGTTATAGGACTCAGATGTCTACAACCTTAGCTGGGACACAGATCTGTGATTGTAACACCTTAATATAACACTTAGTAATTATAGTTTGTTAATATTTATCCTTATTTCATAGTGCAGCTAAACCCTAACAACAGATCATCACATCATTTACATAGATCCAATGGATTCAAGCACTAAGCATACCAATAGAGATCAGATCTAGAATTCATTCACATTATTCATCACTAAGATATCATATCGGATTCATCTATCATCTAACAGTGCACTAAGAATTGAATCACATAAACAAGAGAGCAATCATAAAGCACAAATAATTCATAACACAGGATATACATGGTTCACCCCTCTCTGGGGCTATGTCCACCAACTCTTTGTCTTCTTTATTATCTTCTTTCAATCTTCTTACATGCACAAAGCATCCAAATAAAATCCACAGAGGACAGGATATCTACGCACCTCACCAGATCCTCCTTCCCCGAGTAAATCTAGGAACAGAGTCATACACAGTCTTTTACAGTCGCTTGCACTTAGCCTTGCAAGTCTCACACAGTGCGCATAAAGCCAAATCACACAAGTCTACTTTTTCACTTAGCAACAATGGCTCATACTGACTAGTCACTACTTCTTACATCACCTAGACTTCTATTTATTCATTACAAAATAGGCCTAAGCATGGGTAAACCCATGGGCCGACATCCCCATACCCATTACATAAGCCCAAAACCCAAAAATCCTTAAAAGGGGCCGATATCCCGCGATCTCTGCTTCGACTTGCGCTCCACCTTCAATAAGCGGTCGAAGTCCTGAAATGGTCAAAAATGACCAAGGGTCCTCAAAACTTGGTCAAGGGCCAACAGACTTCCAAGTTTTCCAGCTTATCAAAACCCTCAACATGCTCATGCTCATAAGGGGCCTTTTTTTTCATCAATATTCTCTTGGATATGATTTGGTGTGGGTCATATCTTCTTCCATGTAGCTATGCAAAACCAAAATCTTTGAGATTTGCTTGAATATGAGATAAGCATGATTTATTTTTGACAATGAAGGGGCCAATGATAAAAAGGAATTTGAGGTTGGAGGCTTTTCGCAACTTCAAGAAATGCTTTGTCTCAGAAATAATTCTTTTCCTGATGAATTCAAGGGTAAAGATTCTGGGGGTAAGAAAAATAGGCAATAGATAGAGGGATTCATAACAACCATAAACCCATATTATTGTTGAGTGCATGAATAGTACCCAATCCCCCACTCTGTTCTTTGGATTTGGTTGTAGATAGCTCCTCATGTCATCCAAAACTCTAGGTATGTTGGTGCTAAAAATCAAACTCTAAACTTTGGACATGACTTTGTTTATGAACATGAACAATGTAATCCTTTTACATTCTGTTGATATAAAGGTTGCTTCAAGAAATTATCTCTTATTGGTTTCTAGGAAAATCTTCAGCAAATAGGTGTAATATCTAAAATGCCTTAGAGAGAGAAAATTCACTAGTTGTTTATGGATATTATCAACTATGAATTGATCAAAACTAATGCAGACTGACATACCAGACTATGACTTAAAAAATGTTAAAAGGAAACCGAGCATGACTTAAACAACATGTTTATCATTGTCTAGACCTAAAATTTGACTCAACAGGGAACAGACCCATTGAAATCCAATAACCATTATACTCACATTCATTAGAAAAGATAGACTCTCTGAAAGATGTTCTGGTTTGACAATTTTCTATAAGAATAGATATCGGACCTCTAATGGACATTCTCTGTATACCCTAATTAGATTTTCTTCATTGAAAGGTTGATACATTGCAGAGAAAGAATTTGGTATACCGAGGGAATCTTGAATTTATAGGATTTCTACCCTACACCTGACCTCAGATCATTGTTTATTCATGACAACATTTTCTTCATGTGAATATTGTTCGGTGCACCAACCTATAAATTCGGGAAAAGGGAAAGCAATTTCGACAACATAAGGGACTATGGTGGCCTAGACTGCTTCAAGGAATGGTATACACCTTCCTAAATTATTACACGGGTTGCTTCTGGACACATAGATAGGCGAAATGGTGTTTTCAGTATCAAAGTTGTCTGAATCTTGATCAATTCGAGCATCTTCATTCGTCACAGGATCTTGTTTTGTTACTGAAGGTATGATAGGATTCATGGTTGCGATGAAAAATACATGGAAATGAGAGGAAATGGCATGCAATTGATGTACTTTCAATCTGTAGTAGAAAGAAGGTGGTCATGCCAAGTTTCAAATGGTCTAGTGTTTGAAAAATAATAAAATAACCAACAAAATTCCCTTTTATACTTCTCCAAATTTTGGGGGAGTCAGGAAGTGGTTTGGGGCAACTCGCTTTTCACCCCGAAATGCACCTGGTGGTGACACGTATCCCCGAACAAAAATCACGATTTTGATTTTGACTCGCTTTCCAAAATTAACCTCCGCACAGTTCTCCCCCCGAAATCATACTCTACCATCGATCTTGAGAGGTCACAATCTGCGACGCGTCGAGCCTGATCAACTTATCGTTCCCGCCATTTTTAACCTCTCCCTGCCATATTTATCTCGTTCTCTAGTTTGTCAGGCTTCCAAACCGGTTTAGCACCTTGCCAAATCTTTAAATCTCGATTTCACACAAACATTTTAATGGTGACTAACATGGGCTCCAACTGGGGATGTTATCCTCCTAGCGAGTTAGAAAAGAGCGATAGACCAAGTGACCACCCATTGGGATTTATTTTAGTCCTGCAACTAAATTGATCAACATCTTATTCACAAAACTTCATTCATATAACTCAAATTATACTTAGCATAACTTAGGGCCTTCGCTTCGGGCTTCAATTTTTGTTGATTTGATTTCACTTGCTTCAACTGAAAACAAAAATGGTTATATACAATGAAATGGAATGGGTGAAAATTTCTTTAAGAGAGATAATGCTTGAGAAACCTTCCATTCACAGCTTCCCACCAATGAGATCTCCATTGTATTCATGTAGTAGATAGGCATTATTTCAATGGTATGCCACAATTTTGAAAGATCCCAACCATAGATGGTCAAATTTCCCATGCTTTCCTCTGTCTTCATTCCTAGCATCCCATTTCAACACCAAATACCCCACTTTGAAATCATCTTCCTTAGTATGCCTGTCAAAATCCTTTTTAATTCTATCTTGGTGTAATTGAGAGTTGTTTAAGGCGTTCTCTCTTGTTTGGTGGACATTGATTAATTCATTTGTTCTCCTTTGAGTGGCATATGGTTCAACATCTTGCTCCTGTAGCAATCTCATCACTAGTAGTCCTAATGAAGTAGGGAAAATGGCCTCTATGCCATACACGATATGGAAGGGTAAAGTAGCAATAGACCTTTTAGTATTGATCATGTCATCCCATAGTGCATAGATGAGCTTCTTGTGCCAAGCCTTTTTGTTATCTTGCAACAGTTTCTTGATAATTTTGGTCAATATTTTATTGGATGACTCAACCATCCCATTACCTTGAGGGAGATGTGGAATGGCCAAGAGTTATATTGTAATCATTGAAATTTTTTTCCATATTTTTGGACTTAAATGTTGTTGCATTATCTGTGATGATTTTGATTGGACAACCAAACCTAGACAAAATATTGTTCTCCAAAAACTGAATGATAACAGTGTTTGTGGCTTGCCTGGTGGGAACTGCTTCAATCCACTTGGTGAAGTAATATGTGGCTGTCAGTATCCACTTTTTTTGAGCTGGGGACTATGGATGAATTTCTCCTATGAAATCAAGGCCCCATTGTCTAAAACGTGCTTCAACAGAGATAAGCTGCAATTTTCTCTTCCCATCAAAAATTTGGCATTCATGACAGCTTGAAACTTCCATGTAAACATCAGAAACAATGCTAGGAGAATACAAAATTGCCCTTAATATCTTATGCACAGTGGTTTTCCAATAATGGTTCCCTCCACAATCACCTTTATGAAACTCTCTGATGGTTTTTTCTACTTCTCCCTCCAGCAAACAACTCAGCAAAATTCCTCCTAGATCCTTCCAATACAAAGATTGATTTAAAATACATACCTTTTCTTCTTTTATCTTCAAAAGCATGGCCTTACTTTTTCTCAATTAGGAGGAGCCTGCAAATTTATCAACACATAAATAATTTCAGCATACCATGGGGAGTCAAGGAATTTTTGGGATAACTGAGGGACCTTTTCTTCTTCTGAATCTGCTGATAAATCAACAATGAAATTAATTCCCAAAAGCTTACAATTTTTCTATGTCATCAGTTTTTCAATTCCCCCTTGATCAACTTTGTAGGTTTGATCTCTAGGTCATGCTCCAACAAAACAATTATCCAGTTTCCCCTTTTTCCCTCAGGATCAAGCTTAGTTAAAATGTATTTCACAGAACTGTTGGGCACATAAGCAATGGTATGAGAATGAAAGATATAAAATCTAAACTCCTTTAGGTCCTTGACCAGTGCATATGCCTTCTTCTCCATGATATCATACTTCAATGGGGAATCCCTCAATGTCCTGCTATAGTATGCTATAGGATTCTCAAAATTCCATCCATATTTTTGTAACAAGACACCAACAATGGTCTGTTGTGAGGCAAAAGAAAACAATATAAAGTCTTTTGCAAAATTAGGATTGGCCAACACTTGGTCTTTGGTCAATGCCACTTTAATATTTTTAAAGTATTTTCTAGCTTCAGGGGTCCACTTTATCTCACTTCCTTTCTTGAGCATGTTAGTGATATTCTTTATGATTTCAGGTAGGTTAGGGATTAATCTTCTCAGAAAATTTACTTTCCCCAGGAAAGATTGCACTTATTTTTTGCTTCTAGGTGTGCCAATTTTTAGGATTCCTTCAACTCTGCTGGGATATATCTTTATTCCCTCCTTTTAAATAATGTGACCAAGCAACTTCCCCTGTTCCATGCCAAAATTAGACTTCTTGGGGTTCAATGAAATGCCAAACTTCCTACATTTTTGAAAATCCCTTCTTAGATGTTTAAGATGTTCTTCATCAGAAACTGAATATACTATGATATCATCTAAGTAAATAACAATAAAGTTATCTTTCTCATTAGAAAATTCTATATCCATAGCTCTTTGGAAAGTTTCCCCTGCATTCATGAGCCCAAAATGCATCTTGGCATACATGAAGGTGCCCCATGGTGTTGTAAAGGATGTTTTTTCCTGATCATCAGGGTGTACCATGATTTGATTGTATCTAGAAAAACCATCCAACATTTGTATTTTTTGAGAACCAACCACTTTCTATAAAATGTGATCCATCTTAGGCAATGGGTAATTGTCCTTGAGAGATACCCTATTCAGAGTTCTAAATTCTACACATACTCTAATCTTTCCACTCTTCTTTCTGACAGGTACCGAATTTTCCACCCACTTAGAAAACCTCAAAGATACTATGATCTTGGCTTCAAACAACTTTTTTATCTCCTTTTCAATCAAGGGTAGTAGCAGAGGATTTATTCTTCTTAATTTATGTTTGAAAGTTTTATGATCCTCTTTGATTAGAATCGCATGTTGAATCACCTTGGTTACATAAACTTTCAAATATTCATAACTCCAGGAAAAAACATCAGGATATTATTTCATTAAATTGATATATATTTGTTTGGCCTCTGGGCTAAGTGTCTTGGACAGCTTGATGATCTTGGGATCTTCCTGAGTCCCAATGTTTCAATCTTCAACATCTCCATCATTTAAAGTAATTTTAGGACTCCTGGCCACATCATTGTTGTCAAAGATGTTTTCTAATGGGACCAGGCCTTTGGTAGTGATGTTATTTTTTAGCTGCATTATATCCTTATCAGCAATCAGATTGTTGAAATAGCCATCATTTGTGAACACAGATGCATCTTCTTCTTCACCACAATATTCCTCATCAATATTCAAATTTGCAAATTCACCATCCATCTTAAGGAAACTTTCTATTTGTTTACCATCTTCAAAAACCTGCTAGCACTTAATATTATCATGTATTGTTAGTATGTGTTTGACCTCAATCTCATATCACCTATTAGGAAAAATTGGAATTTTGAAAACTGAGGCTGAAGTAGCTAGAGCATTAGGAATTTGATTCGGACCCCTTGGAATCACTGAGAGACTATATTATGAAAATTATTCAAGAATTTCAAGCATTATATTCCTATATGCTCTTAATATGGGATGCTTTGCTTGATATATTACCTTCACCTGATTTATGATCAACTCAGAATATTCATGTACAGATATCCTCCTAGCACCCATTTCTTTCAAAGTTTTCAATCCCAATACTAATGCCTTATATTCAGCCATATTATTTGTGCAATCAAAAGAAAGATTGTAAGAACAAAGTTTTGTGGCCAATCTGGGGGGGTTAATCCATACACTAGATCCTACTCCTTCTATGCTAACATCTCCATCAAATATCATGTTCCACATCTCATTCTTTGCATTGTCTTTCTATTCTGAAATTTTCTTGGTTTGTTGATCAGATTTTCCTTTGGCAATCATATCAGTCTCTAGCATCTTCTCTTAAAAACTTGAATCATTAAAGAAAATGGAAGAAACAATCTCAGTCTCCACAGAGTAAATGGGGTGGTTGTTTGGTTGGGATTTGTTACTACCCATGTACTTGAGCAATAATTCCTTGTACAACCTCCTATCTTGACGAAAAACAAAAATAATGGCATATAACATGTCCATTTGCAAAGTCCCTTTCAACTTTGTAGCCCATGACCTAGATAACAACATGCCAAATTTAGGAGGGATATCACCAACCACTACATCCATGACCATATTTTTTGCTGGAATTTGAGATAAAGATACCACCTGATATTTGATTAGGCCCAAGAACTTCACCTTCCTTGAATCAAAGGAGAAAATATCTTTGTAATGCCTTGTAATGTCTAGGCCCAATTGGTCCCTGACCACCTTGGGCATCAGGTTATGGGATGCTCATGAATCCAACATAGCATTGTGCAAAGTCATATCATGAATATTTAGACAGACATAGAAAGGAGGGACCTCATCAACATCACTACTCTCCTCCACACGTGGGCCAAACAAGATGGTAGGATGGTCATCTTGTATATTTAAAGTATCAGAATTTTCTTCCATCTTGAGCATCTTAATGATCTGATTTCTGTATTCACTATTCTTTATCAAGTCATTGAATGGAACAAAGATTTTAATTTTGGCTATCTCACTTTCAAAGTTAAAGGAAGATGAGTTTTTTCTACCTCTTTGATGACTGTCTCCTTTATTGTTTTAGGTACTTTCTTTGGAGGTTCTTCCTTCTTCTTTCCCTTCTTCATAGCATCCTTTGCAATAGAGTCCTTCTTAGGATGACTTGAAGGTGTATTATTTTTTGATTCTTTGGTAGGCTTTCCCTTTGGAGGATTTGCAGACATCTTTTTGTTTCGAAGATTATATTGTTTCTGGAATTGCGTGATGGCATTTTGCAGCCATGTCTGGTAATATTCCTTTTCCACTGAAAATATTTCATCGTTCTCTTGCATGAAGATTTCATTTTCATCCATGAACTGGTAATGTTCTTCTTTAGTCAAAAACACCTCTATTTCATTACCATCACACCATCACAGCAATGCATGTTGTCTTCAAAATTTTCATCAAAAATTTCATTTACATAATCATTTTGAAAAGAAGGTCTTATTTGTTGATCACCCTGGTTCCTCTGATATATTTGTATGATTTTCGGAACTATTGGTCTCCTTTGATTCCTGGGTGGAACATCAGTCTGTTCTCTCACTTTAGGATTATTATCTAAAGACATCCTCTCCATGATTTTCTTCATGGTATTCATGATCAATTCAAACCCCTCTTCTGATGACTGTGAGGTTGAAGGTTGTGCCTTATCTTGAACCTTGTTCACGTCCCTTTCAGAATTATATTTGATCTTTCCTAAAGCCATTAGATTTACTTCAACTTATATTGCATCACTCATCATATTATCTAGTGAAGTGGATCTTCTTTCCCTCAACAACAAAGAAAAATCACTTTCAAAGGAATCAACATATCTAAGTTGAGCATCTCTAGGAGGAGGTTTTACTTTAGTAGGAATTGAGTTGTATAATTTTATAAATCTAGATAAAAAATCTTGTATTGTTTCATCAAGTGACCTTCTCATGTTGTTGTACTGGGTTAGAAACTGGAGGGGTTTTTTCTTGTCACCCCACTTTGCAAGAAAACTTGTTTCAAAGGCTTCAAAATTTTGGATACTTGTTGTTGGGAGAGCTCTGAACCATTTTCTGACTTCTCCTGCAAGACTTTGTGAAAACAACCTCATTTTTGCATCTTCAAAATCTACTTCTTATAGGTCTACAAAATCATTGAACCAGTCTAAGTTTTTTTGGGCTGACACGTTGCCTTCAACATCAAACAACTTAATCCTCTGATTATATTCCCGGGGAAAATCATGTAACTGAGAAGGTAGAACAAGAGGGGAAAACCTAGCTGCCATGGATGCAGTAAGAACTTGAAGTGGTTGTTGGTTCTAAGTAGGAATCACAAGAGGTTTAATAGAGGAATCTAAAATTAAATCTTAGAACCTCTTCTCATCAAAGAAGATCTCGTTCAAACAAGACTCAGATTTAGTTTTAAACAGAGTTTGCTTGAATTTTATATCAAAATCAAGGTCTTCAATGATTGTCACTCCATATTTGGGCAAGGATAGATATATGTCTAGACACAAAATTGGGCTTATTAGCCTTTCTTTTCTTTTGTGTACAATATTCTCAGGGTCAGACACATGGATTACTGCTTATGGGTCTAGATTTATCCTGGTATGAATTCTCTTGGGAGCCAATATTTCTACTTCAAACTACTATATGCTACTAATCTCTTTATAATAGAATCACTAGGGTAGATTTAGTCTCAGCCAATGAGGTGTTTGATTCACTGTCACCCTCAGGAATAAAAAATGAAGCTTTAAGTCATTATTTTCCTAGGGAAGATTTCACTTTCAATCCCTAAAATCGACGCAAGAATATTATCACTTTGTAAATTTGTTCGGCTGATAAAAAAAACGATAGAGGTAACCTACAAACCAACTTTAGAGATGGGTACTAGCCTGCTTAGCTCAGAGAGGGCTCTCTCATGTCACTTGGTATTTCTTTGACAATCAATGGCTAGGTTTTCTTTCTTTGAAAGGGTTTTTATAATCTTGTTGGCAAGGAAGGGGAGGGACACTTAGGGTTATGGAGTCAAAATTCTGAAATGAATGGAAGCATTGACTGGTTGGTAGAACTCTCCATAGGATAAAGGCTAAATGAGGCAATAAATCTGAGTTATAATTTGTAAATTTGCAGAGTTTAAGAAGAAAAGAAAACATATAATTGCATCAGAGCATTAAATAAATGAATTTTGAATTAGTTAGGAAGAACTTAACATAGTTTAAATTGCTTCGACCGATAGCATCAAAATATGAATTATGGGCCTTTGACTATCCAATTTAAATAGAAGATAGTGAAAATGAAATCAGAAATACAGGAAATACATACAAAGAGAGGAGACAAAACTCAGATCACCACCATTAGAATCTTTTCATGGAAAATTCAGGACGTCTGCATGTGTATTCAATTCAACTTTAGAAAATTACATTCAAGTTCCGAATAGCTACAATCGTACCCTTGCACTTCTATCAACACTTAATACATTTGGAACTCCTAATATTTATACAAGTTGATCTCCTTCGGTTTGAAACCGATTACAATGATAAAAATGAAACGTTTGAGTTTCTCAAATAGATTACAATGATTACAAATGATAGTTTCGGTTTGAAACCCATTACAATAATTAGCAAGAAAAAGTTTCATGATCCAACTTTTGATTCCTCTGATGCTTCAGTCCCATTCTTTTCCACTTGTTCTTCTTTGGTCTTCCACATGATCTTCCATATTCAATGACATCTAGACAACATCTACTAGACCCTGGAAAAATGCACTTTGTCTTACCCAACCATACCATCTCCTTCCATTGCAAGTCAGAAGGGATATCATAATATGTCATTTCTTTGATCAAGATATCCAGGTCAGTGCAGGAGGTATATGTCATGATTGGTAGTTTGATTTTGACTGCTTTGAATTGATTCATAATCTCAAAGTCTGTGATTAGATGTTCAACTAATGAGGCTCCTTTCATATTTTCCTCAAGGGTTTCAAACTTGGAGTGATCCATGCTGCACTGAGTGAGGTGAGCATTTTATTCTTCCTGATCATATAATTTTCCTTTTCCATCCCAAAATGGTGGGAGGCCTTTGATAAAAAATTATTCAAACAAATATTTGAACTCTTGCACACTTTGATCCATCTGTGTTTCCTTGGTTTGGAATGATTTCAACAGGCTATGTTTAGCAATCACCCTCCTGGCCCAGATAATCAATGTAGTCCTATATTTAACTCCAATAGTCTGAAGTTCTATAGCAGGAATGGAGTTGAGTATATTTATGGCATTTTGTGCCCATTTTGATGGCTTCTCTGCTAAATTTTCATTTACAACAGTGCACCTACTTTTGGCTGTGATGGCTATGTTGTCTTTATCATTGATGAAGTTTAAATACACTTTGAACTTGGCATCTTCAACAGCTATAGAATCCCACATGATATGCTTGGCCCCTTGAAACATGTCTTTGCCTCTTAATCTCATCTTCAACTTATCTATCCTTTCTTTCAAGGCTTCATTCTCCTTTTGAAATTGATCCATTATTTAATCCTTTGCTTGTATCTTCTGCTTCAATTTCTCTATGTTCCCTTTTATCCCTTTGATTTCTCCTTCTTTCACGCTAACTTGTGACATAGCCTGGACATTTCCTTCAGTGTTTGTCCCACCTTCTACAGCATGAGGTACAAATACAACCATGTTCAGCAGTTATGTCTTCTCTTGTGACCACTTCACCTTTTCACATTCTAGCTGCAACACCTTGGCTCTGTATTCCAATGCCTCTTGAAGAAGCATTTCATTTTCATGTTCTAGAGCAACCAATTATGTTGTTTGTGGATTCTCTGTGGAAGACATTTTCAGTTTCTTCTTCAAACTTTGAATTAATTTGTCTTTCTCATCCAATGAGGATTTCACCCCTTGGGGACCTTCAGAGTCCAACCTCTTGACCTGAGTTTGCCAAGCTCTGCTAGATGTTTTTTCTTGCCTCAACTTCCCTTCTAATTTCATTGCATAAGATGACAACTTTGAATTCTTCAAACTTAAATTCAGGTAATCAAAATACAACATATAATTGGTATTCCTATGGAATTTGACTTTGTCTGGAGCACTGATGATGTCATACCTTATCTTTATCTCAAATACTTTGTCTTCATATGCAACTGCAATGTTAAAGGTCCTCTTCTCAATATCCCTTACTGTGAACAAAGAAGATTTATGCTAAGAAATATTTTCCACTTCAAGGACTAAATCCATCATCTCACCCAGAGCTATGTTTCCCTTCTCAGAATAATGATTTGCCAAATCTTCTTTAGATTGATAAACTACCCCAAATGCTTTATCAAAGATGTGTTTTTTTTTTTCTAAAGTTTCTTGAGTTGCCTTCATTTTGGAGTTTGCTTTCCTTTTCGACCTCTACAGTGCTAGTGCCACTTTCCACCATATCTAGATGTACTTGTTCTCTGCGTTCTTCTTTCTCTAAATCAAGTATCTGCGGATATTGTGAAATCTTCATCTTCTTCGGAGCATTCTAGTGATCACTAGTTCCCATGGCCTCTAAACTGATTCTCTTTTTGTAAACACCCATCTTAGGAACTTTCACTATCAGTTTATGAGGAGCTTGTTGTGTTTGGCTTTGTTGCAGGGTTTCCTCCACTTGTTGTTTTTGAATTGGTTGCAAGGTTGCTTCCATGTCAACATGGACTTCTAGGTTTGCGATCTTATCAAAACCCTCAACATGATCATGCTCATAAGGGGCATGTTTGTTCATCAATCTTCTCTTGGATATGATTTGGTGTGGATCATATCTTCTTCCCTGTAGCCGTGAAAAACAAAACTCTTTGATATTTTCTTGAATCTGAGATAAGCATGGTCTAGTTTTGACAATGAAGGGGCCAATGATAAAAGGTAATTTGAGGTTGGAGGCTCTACGCAACTTCAGGAAATGCTTTGATAATTCTTTGCCTAATGAATTCAAGGGAAAAGACTCTGGGGGTCAGAAAAATAGGAAATAGATAGGGGGGCTCATGAAAACCATAAACCCAGATTACTATTGAGTAAATGAATAGTACCCAATCCCCCACTTTGTTCTCTAGATTTGGTTGTAGATATCTTCTCATGTCATCCAAAAATCTAGGTAGGCTGGTGTTGAAAATCAAAATATAAAATCTGGACATGACTTTGTTTATGAAGATGAGCAATGTAATCCTTTTACATTATGTTGATGTAAATGTTGCTTCGGGAAATTCTCTCTTATTGGTTTCCAGGAAAATATTCAGCAAATAGGTGTAATATCTAAAATGCCTTAAACAACAAAAATTCACTAGTTGTTTATGGATATTATCATCTATGAATTGATCAAAACTAATGTGGACTGACATACCAAAATCTGACTTAAAAAAAATTAAAAGGAAACCGAGCATGACTTCGACCACATGTTTATCATTTTCTAGACCTAAAATTTGACTCAATAGGGAACAAACCCATTGGACTTCAATAACAATTATACTCACATTCATCGCCAAAGACGAACTCTATAAAATATGTTCTAGTTTGACAATTTTCTGTAAGAACAGATCTCAGACCTCTGATGGACATTCTTTGTAAACCCTAATTAGATTTTCTTCATTGAAAGGTTCAGACATTGGGGAGAAAGACTTTGGTATACTGAGGGAATCTTGAATTGATAGGATTTTTTCCCTACACATGACCTCAGATCATTGTTTATTCACGACAACCTTTTTTTCATGTGAATATTGCTCGGTGCACCAACCTATAAATTCGGGAAAAGGGAAAGTGATTGTTGGGCTCTAAAGATGTCCTAAAAAAAACCTTAGTTTAACATTAGTTTATCAACCATGGATTCATCTTTTCTTTCAATAATATCGGCAAATTCTATGCAGATAGTTGTAGAGGTTAAAATCGTGTAGTTAAGGAAAATATGAGTTTATCAATAATCAAGTTCCTCACACATTCATTAAAAACTATGAAACTAAGATCTCACTCAACATAATTATAATCTGATCAATAACATGTTGTGAATTAAAGGCATTAACCAATTTGTTGAATTCATCTAGCTAAGAAACAATAATTTAATCTATGAAAATATTTAATAAACCAATCTATCAATGATTGTCTAACCTACTGGAAAATAATAGGTAAGTATTGTAAAATTGAGAAGGAACATCAACTGTAATTTTAATAAAAGGAATGGTGCATGTGAAAATGAGAGGACTACAACAATGGGAAATGGAACAACAATCGATAACCTTCAAATGATACATCTATCCTCTGCAATTAAATGGCATAACCAATTTATGAAAACATTAGCACACTCACGCATTTATCTTAACTGTTGC
Organism: Picea sitchensis; assembly: GCA_010110895.2. Classification (NCBI taxonomy): domain Eukaryota; kingdom Viridiplantae; phylum Streptophyta; class Pinopsida; order Pinales; family Pinaceae; genus Picea; species Picea sitchensis. Next base: position 85,122 of record SNQJ01S0002662.1, read on the forward strand.
AAAGAGATTTAAATCACAAAACTGAAAATAAATTGATACGATTACAGACTGAGACAATAACTCCTTTTGACTGGGCCGATGGTCTTCAGAAGGTACTGCTGCAAAAAACTCAGTACGCAAAGATGGTAAAAACGCTCAAGGCTTCCATTAATTCCATAACTGGTAAAACATTTACAATAGACTGTTTGTACAGAGAAATTCAGAGATCTGAATGCTTGGATAAATTTCTTGGATATGTCTCTATGGTTCATCACCCTCTTGTTGAGGAAAAGATATGAAATGATCTTACTCAAGCATTTTCAGATTCTTCTTGGCTAAAGAAAAATAGATGGGAATCTCACCCTATGGTTATAACAAACAAAAATAACATCCTAACTCACAAGTATTAATTACAAGTTCTTAGGCTAGTCTTTTATCAATAAAAAGCTTGCTGGAAATTTACTTTTTATGCAATTTTCTAAATATAATAGTTGTTGAAATAAATGTAAATATAGAAGTAAATACGCCAAGATGATAATCAAGACAGATGAGACATAAAGAAATCCTTTATTTCATTCCAATTCACCAAAGAGTCATTCTTTTACAAAATTTCATGCAAAAATTTAATACCAAAGTTAAACTTAGACATCCCCGATGGAACATACAAAAGGACCTCTGACAGAAAATAAAAAAAACTGAAATCTAAAAGCTGGATCACCTTGCCACAGATTGCTTCCCACTCGACTCTACAGAATAGCCTTTGTTAGTCATGAAAACTAATTCACAAATAGACAAGTCTACACAGACTATCAATGATAGATTAACACCTCTAAAAAACAAGTGTCTGAAAGATGTAATTCAGCCCCAAATCTTGTTGTCTACAATAAGACCATGCTAGCATAAAAAGAATTAGGCTTAAGATAAATTAAGGAATGAATGAAAACTAAACTATCTCAGCATAAACTCAAAGAGAAAACCTTAGTATGCTTCCCCTTCTATCTTCCTTTGTTCCTCCCTTTCCTTTTTCCTTTAAACAATTAGAATTGGTTGAAGTAGTTGAACTAATTCATTAGTTAAGTTAATTAAAAGACTCAACCAACTTTTAGTTAGGGGGGGGGAATAATAATTATAATAAGTGTTATAATTAAATAATAACTAGTAGGTGGGACCCCTTGTGACTCCCTTTAGATCTTAACAATCATAACATACTAGTCAATTAAGTAAAACACGCCTCCTTGTGACTCCCATCATCATATTAACATTTGACAATTTATCTCAATAGTGTTGCAATTATTTCCAAAATATATTACCAACATATCCAAAANCCCTTCTATCTTCCTTTGTTCCTCCCTTTCCTTTTTCCTTTAAACAATTAGAATTGGTTGAAGTAGTTGAACTAATTCATTAGTTAAGTTAATTAAAAGACTCAACCAACTTTTAGTTAGGGGGGGGGAATAATAATTATAATAAGTGTTATAATTAAATAATAACTAGTAGGTGGGACCCCTTGTGACTCCCTTTAGATCTTAACAATCATAACATACTAGTCAATTAAGTAAAACACGCCTCCTTGTGACTCCCATCATCATATTAACATTTGACAATTTATCTCAATAGTGTTGCAATTATTTCCAAAATATATTACCAACATATCCAAAAGCATGCCATACAAAAATCTGAAGTCAATTGTCATCAACAATAATAAAAAAAACTTAAAATCAATATTTTCGAGTTTGTGAGGCAATCTTTCCCTTGCTGATGTTATCATCCTCTAGTCCTTCTAAACCTGCCTTAGGCTGTGTGGAATCTTTAAGCCTCATCTTGATGATCATATGAGAGCAATCATCCTTCCAATTCAAGTGGGAGGACACGGATTTATCAGAACTATCTGAAGAGGCGGAAGGGGAAGTAGCGAGCTTCTCTTTGACAGAGGCATAGTAGGCCTCTGTTTTCACCCTTTGCTCATCCATGTATGCATAATTGATTAGAAAATAATCTTTTAAATAACCATACATGATAACTCTTTAAAAATATGAAATAGATTTTGGCTCAACAATATATCAGATTCATGCAATCCAATCCATACAAATTGTTTAATTGTTTGTCAATGAGAAGGGGATGAACAAAGGGTCCTAGGATATGCGAGGGGTTTGTAATGAGCAGAAAATGATAAGATGAGGGGAAAATAACACGGTTACTGCTCAAAGACAACAAACAATCAATTGTAATGCAAACCAAGAAAAATCACTGTGATCCAACTAAGAACTGTGACTTTCAAGTTCTTTAATACATGATTCTTCTTTACTGTAATCAATTTTAGAACAGGGAGTGAAAAATGAATGTGGGAAGGCAATGGGGTTGTAATTAACGAAAAGAAAAAAAAAATGGTGGGGGAAAGAGAGAGGGTATTGTTCATAAAATTAATTAAGTAATCCATAAAACCATTCTGTTAAAGGAAATACACCAACCAAATAACCATTGTGACTCCAAACAAAAACAATTGTTGTGTATAAGTCAAACAAATATGTGCATTAACTTGCTCACTGTTCATAATCCAATATTTAACACAGTCATCAAACAAAACATCATGCATTCCACAATATTCTATAGGGGAGTTGTGTTCATTTCATTTATCCATTTAATATTTTAAAACAATTCCCAAATGCATAAACAATTACTTATTTCCATTCTGTTTAGCATCAAAATCAACCATTGCTCATGATTTACTTCAATCATCAAATAAAACTCAAAGGTTGCACTTGATTCTGTCTTTTAATTCATTTAACAATCAAATTGCAATAATGTAACAACATCCTTGTCTATCACTATTAAAATGCATGACATTCATTAAACATACATAGTCAATAGTCAACCCAAAAATCCACATTTAAAATGAAAAGATCATGTCTTGCCATTGAAAAACCCAAACAATGACCACCACTTCAACTCATGCTATGATGTGGAATACACAACCATTCGACAAAATGCAAGTGTAATTTTGTGACTTTACAGGTCCAATTTCCCTTGACTCTAAACATTAAAAAAGTTGGTTTATTCATCCAATACAATGAGGAAGCAACACTATACTTGATCTCATAACATAAATAATCAAACTGCAACAGAACCATGTTTAAAACTCTGTGACTATATTTGAGGGTGCAACCAATAATATCCATAGCATACGCAATAGATGGCCATACAAAAACACATTGATTGCAATATTCCCATGGCAATTAAAAACTCAGTCATAATAATCAACAACACGACCCAACATGTTGCAGGAACACCACACATACCCACACATTGTATATATGACTTATCCAATAACCACGCTAATGTTATCCATCCAATTATAATAACAATGCAGTAGCTAGATACCAAAACAAACACCATTGTTGCGCAATCAATGAGGCGAGCTGGTAATCAATTTTGTCGACAATACATGCCTATCCATAACAACCAATAGTAAACTTGAAAGGCCACAATGGTCTTCTTTATCAACCCTTGGACTTGAGGAGTCAAGGTTTTTCTCTGTGGATGAACACAGGGAGGGATAGATTCGACTCCTCTCAATAGTGAAAACCTCTGAGACCAACGATGCACACACAAAGAAACACAATTCACTTCGTGGACAAGGTGACAAAACATGTGACAGGAGAGGCTATGAACAGAGGCGAAAGGCCCCATTTTGGCCTTGTAATGATACTTATCACACACAGGGTATAACCCTCATGGCTTGTCCAACCAACCAACTACAATGTCGAGGTGAGAACAGGGCTGAGAAGAAGCAATATAACCCCATGTGCGACCATTGTTAGCAAAACAACCCAATTCCCAAGTGAACAATGTGCAGTGACACAAGGCGCTTCCAACCCATTAAACCCCATAAAAGCCAAAGACTGGGTATGATAATACGAAAGTGTGAAGACAACCAGCCACTAAGACCAAATAAAACCCTCCAACTAAACTAACAAGGATGACAGAGAGCCTTTATAGTTGCTAACACTCAGGATGACCAATACCACTACGCCTTCAAAACATTATTGCAGAGAAAACCATCAACACTTCTCTCCAAAAAAACAAAAGTTCACATAGTTTCCATACTCAAGGAAAGCACAACCGAATAAATCTGATCCAATATCCATTTCATAACCAGAGTGAACTCATGAATGGAAAAAAAAAAATACATGTCTATAATCAACACACCTTAAAATGCAAGTTGGCTGAGTGGTTCCCTTCTTCTTGAAAGTCAGAGTGTAACCACAACAAAACCCAGTTGAACAATAGCCCGACTAGGGTGGCGACCAACGGAAGGAGTAGGGGTGACGTGCAGTAAATGCACGTCACCTCCACACTCAAGTTCATTCAATTTCTTAGTATGCACCAACCACTAATCCAACAAATCATCCTATTTGAACCATGCATCGAAACCAACAACCCTTAATTTCCAAGAGAAACACCCACATCACATATTACCATTTCCAACTATACATTAATGCATGTTAACCATGATTCTATATAACTTCAATAAATCGCATGGCTATCATATGTTAGCTAGGATTTACCACGATCCTTTTAATGCATATAGTGTAGCATGTTAGTATAGAATATTTTTTTCCCTTTGCATTTTTTTTCACTTTTCTTAACCTCCTTTTAATTTTCCTTTATTTGTTGTTGCTAACATATATCTGTTGCGGGTGTCACAAGTAATAGATCCAAGAATAGATAGAAATGTTAACCATGAATAACATAGATCATTGTAACATAAAACTTGAGCCTGGAGCAGCAAAAGAAATATGTATAATACGCCTGATCCATCATCCAATAAAAACAAGATGTCATCAACCATGTAAGTAGAGTCGAATAGTAGCATAACATCAAATAAGAACCATACCTGATCTCCAATATACAAGGGGGTCCCACCTACTAATATTATTTAGTTTTATAATAATAGTCTTTAGCAACACTTTGTGAGCATAACTTCGTTGTGATTTTAATCGCCAATAAACTGGCGACTCCATAGGAAAAATTGTTTTCAAAATATTTAGAACTCAGAACTCATGGTTTTTCAGACCAAGAACATTAAAGTTAGAAGATATAACCGGAATAATTATGCAACAGGGGGAAGTGAGAGAATTTAATGGAAAAATGACCAGGAATTTGGGAATAACTCATGAAAAATGTTAAGTATGAGGGAGTTTATCCCTATATCCATAATCATTCAACCAGAATCGGCTCTTATTTCAAGGATAAAAATTAGTGGATCTGCTCTTTTATTTTTCAAATGGATGAAGAACTGGAAAGAAGAAGTGAGAGATATCCAATCTCTTTATAAGAAAACAGTGAAAGCAAATAACAAATTCAAGTGTGTCTTTAGGGGAAACATCGTAACAGTCATGTAAGATTGATTTTTATTGACTAACAATATCTTGCAGGAGTGTCATTGTGGAATAATTGATCCAACATGTTATTCTCGACTGAAACTAAAAAAGATGACAAAATACAAAAACTAACATAGTAAAATTGCAGAAAATTAAAATAGTAGAAATAAAGTGACAGAAAAGTAAAAGCAGTAGGAAATGCTTAAAACAGAAAACAGAAATCAACTACTGTAAGCGGAAAAGAAAAAAAACGAAAACTGAAAACAGAGCTAGATTACTAAAATACAAAAAATCTAGACAATGTTAGAGCTTTTCAAGTTGGTTCCATGTAATGCTTTAAGTGAGAACCGTTAGTGTTGTAGGAAAAAAATTGCTCCTGTAAATATTTTAGAATGTAATAATTTGTACCTAAGACAAAAACGATCTTGAAAGGACCCATCCATAATTTATGAAATTTTGAATGTCTTCCCCTATCAGCGTGAGCCGAATCCCATAGCAAAAAAAAATTATTGACCTTAAACTTGACAGTCTTGACACTCTTGTTGAAATACTTCTTAACAGTTTGTTGTCTCCTTTTAATATTATCCAAAGAAAACATCCTTTGTTCTTCCAAAGCTAGTAGTGCATTTATCCTTTGTGAAACATCTGAAGAATTTTATTCTTCGATCTGTAGCATCAACCTTAAGGAAAAAATTTCCAACTCATTTGGAAAGAGGGATTATTGACCATAAACAAGTTGAAAAGGAGTAAAACCAGTGCTTACCTTGGTGGTAGTTCGATCTGCCCAGAGGGCGTAAGTGAGGAGAGTGTGCCACTGACAAATCTTATCTTCGACGAGCCTTTTAACGATTCTTACCAGATTTTTGTTGGTACACTCGGCTTGCTCGTTTCCTTAGGGGTAATATGCTAATGAGGTGAAATTTTTAACCCCCAAACTGGATAGAAATTGAGTCAAATTAGCAGAAATGAAAGCGAGGCCATTGTCTGTAATAATTTCTAATGGAATACCAAATCTGGAAAAAAGATTATATTCAAGGAAAGAAATTACCTGATCATCTGTGGAATTCTTAAGTGGTGCAGCTTCAACCCATTTTTTCAAATAGTCTATGGCTATAAAAATAAAAACTTGTCTAGCTAAAGAAGGGGGATTAATAGGACCAATAAAATCCAATCCCCACTTTGAAAAAGGAAATTCTGGTAGGACAGGTTGTAATGGCATGGTTGAAATATGTTCTTTCCCAACAATTTTTTGGCACTTGTCACAAGATATCTAAAAAACATAAGAGTCACGAAAGATTGAAGGCCAATAATATCATTTTCTAATAATCTTGAAAGTAATGGATTTTGCAGATAAATGACCTCCTACATGAATGCCAAAACTTGAAGAACCATGAGCTTCTTCCAACAATTTTTGTGCATCATCATTGTTTACACAACGAAGAAGCACACCATCAACAGATCTTCGAAATAAGAAGTCTCCTATAATGACATATCTTGCATATTCAAGACGGAGTCTTCTCCATTGATGAGTGTTTAAGTTTTCTGGACATCTTTTGTTTTGTAAATAATAAACCAAATTCTTGTACCAAGGATGTTGAGATACAAGGAGGATCTTATCGTCAATGTAAAAGAGAGATGAAAGGGAATTATCTTCTTCATCAATTTCTTCACCATTCTCATCATGTTGAGCCAAGCGAAGAGCTAGGTCACATCCCTTGATAGTGGTAGAAGTCATGATATTTAAATCATGTTCCTAGATCTTGGCAAGACAATGTGCAAGAGCTCCTGAAAGATAAGTCTATGAGAGAAAAAACTTGACAGCAAGTAGAGAGACCTTTACCAACGTATGCTTACCTAAGATTTAGTGGCGAAACTTTTCAATAGCCTTAAAAAGAGAAAAAGCATGTTTCTCAATAAAAGAATATTTAAATTCATCATCATACAAACTTTGAATCATGTAAGCCACTGGTTTTTCATTTTCTTGGTCATCATTTTGCATAAGGATAGCAGAAACGGCCTCCTCGGTGGCATTAGTATATATCGTGAATTCCTTCTCAAAATCTGGCTTCGCCAAAATAGGTGTGGAACTGATTTCTTTCTTAATCCCTTCAAAAGAATTTTTGATATCATATGTCCAATAAAAAGAATGATCTTTCTTAAGCAGATTATGAATTGGCTTGACCATCATCGCAAAATCTGGAACAAACCTACAGACGAAGTTAATAACCCCCATAAAAGCTTGAACTTCGTTCTTGGAAGTGGGAGCAGGAAGATTAAATATAGCATCAATCCTTTCAGGATCAATGCTTATTCTTGAATCGGAGACGATGTGTCCAAGGAGATTTCCCTCAGTAACACCAAAAATGGACTTGGAAGGATTTAGAGAAATTCCAAATTTCCTACATCGCATGAGAACTTTTCTTAGATGACCAAAATGATCTGATTGGATTTTAGAGTATATTGTTAAGTCATCAAGGTAGATCTGAATGATCTTACCGATTAAATCGTCAAAAGATAATTGCATGTCTTTTTGAAAGGTGGCACCTGCATTAGATAATCCAAAAGGCATACATTCATAAGCAAAGGTACCCTAATGGGTAATAAAGGTGGTTTTATATTTATCTATCCTTTTTACCTTGATTTGATTGTAACCGAAAAATATGTCAAGTAAGGAAATCATTTGTGACCCTGTAACTTGCTGCAAAATCATTTCTATGTTAGGGAGAGGGAAGTGGTCTTTTATACTAGCTCGATTTAATGCGCTAAAATAAATGCACAATCTTATCTAACCAGTTTTTTTCCGAACAAGAACCAGATTTGAAACCCATTCAGAATAATTGACTGGAAAGATGATTCCAGTCTTCAAGATTTTTTCCAACTCCTTTCGAATAGTTTCTTCTAGCGCAGGGTTGATAGGTCTTTGTTTTTGCCTAACTAGTTTTACGCCTTCCTGAATGGGGATGGTATGTTGTATAAGACCAAGATAAAAACCACGAAGATCCTCATAATACCAAGCAAAAACATCTTGAAATTCACCAAGCATCTTGGAAAACTTCACTCTCTCTTCATCTAAACATTTGGCACCTATTTTAACATTCCTTGGAGTCTTGGGTGTCCCAATGTTCAAGGAGATGGTTTCACCCACCTTCCTTCTTGACTCTTCTTCTTTATGTTTCTCCTTGTTGCCTACATCACTCAAAGAAAATGAACTCTCTAGAGGGGTCAAGCCTTTAGGAATATTGTTATCTTCTATGGAAATAATCTCCTTAGGCTTAAAAGCTTCATTTTGAATAAAAGAAAAAATGATCTCATCGTTAGGGAAGACCTGCCAAGATTCTATATTGTCGAGGATATGCGGACGGTATAGGGATTGAAAGGTACAATCAAGTCTGTGTGGCAGAAGTTGTCGATTAGGGGAGGCTACAAAAACTGATAACCGATCATCCATTGAGTTTAACTCCCTCCTAACATCAGTGATGTTGAAAGATAAAAGGTTCTAGATAAGTGCCCAAACAGTTTGGGTGTATCGTTTCATCAACTTGTTTCTAGGAGAGTAATTTTATGCACAAGATTCACAACAAGCTCAGAATCCCCGAAAACTAAAAGTGACCACAACCAAGATTATAAGCATTTTCAATGCCTAATAACAAAGCGTTGAATTCAGTGACATTGTTAGCGCAAGAGAACTCCAACCAGTAAGAAAAGTTATGGATTTTTCCTATAGGAGAAATCAAGATAATGCCAGCTTTGTTACCTTCATTAGAGCATGAACCATCAAAGTGCATGTGCCACATGCCATCATCAAGATCAATTTGTTCCATGGGAATGTGATCCTCCTCAGAAAATATGGAATACACTCCTAGGTCCTCTTCGATAAAGTTTGTGTTAGGCTTTGGAACACTCTCTATGCAAGGTGATATCCTTCCTTCTCTAAGGACTATAACATTTTTTTCGTTCCGAGGAACATATAAATGTGTTTCGTCGAGTGAGAGGTATCCACCCGTTTAGGCTTTCCAATCTCTTCCTAAGATGATTGAGTAATTGATTACTGGCATATCAATTACCTGAATATTCAGGGTTGTCCTTATTTCAAGATGAGCGCACAAAACTAAGGTCACGTCTTTAATATCACCTATGGTCTTTTTTTGTAGACTATTATCGGAGAGCATGCTTCTGGTGTTTTCATTTGTAAAAGACAAGCCTAGATCTTCCATAACAATCTTCGACAACACACTTGGGCCCGAACCACCATAAATGAGGCAACAATGGGCAATATTATCCATAATCTTTACGGGAATATAAAAAGGGGGATTTTTTACAAGGTATCTAAATTTATGTACACCTACTTTATTTACAAAAGAATCATCTTTGTTTACCTCTTCGGAAATATTGGCCACAACAAAATCTTTTCCTTCCATGAATTGTTTTATATGCATTTGTTGTTCAGGGATGGAAACCATGTCTAGAAGGGTTGCATCTGCTTTGATATTAGCCAACTGATTCAAGATATTGTATTTGGAAGAGGGGATAGGGGGAGTGATTCCTTGAATCTCAGGAACCTTAGGAACCTGGAGAGTAGTAGCATTTCAGGATGATCTCGGGCTAGAAGAACTGTGGGGAGGATAAATTTACCCTTGGGAGCATATGCTTTGTTCCTAGTATTGATGACCATGACATCTTCTGGCTCTGCAAAATCTATGACAACGATGGTAGCTTCTGGTATTTTACCAAAGATCTTATCTATGGAACTCTTATTTAACTCACATGTGGTTTCTTCATGGTGTTCCTCGCAAAAGTTACACCAACTCCAAGGTAAGATAGCTTTAGGCTGAAATTATTTTCAACCGAACTCCTAGAGGGGGGTGCAGAAGAGAATGAAGCTCCAGGGGTGAGGGGGGAGACAGTTCCCTTCCACTCATATGCTATCATAAGATTTTTCATGTCTTGTACTAGATGTAAGAGGGCGGACATGTTTGTTTGTCTAATCGATTCTCCTTGGGGAAGACCAGTTCTTTCAAGTTGTTCTTCATATTCTGAGCAAGTATGCAAAGCGGAAGCAAGATTATCAATGGATTTTTCCTCAAGCCTATGATGGTAGGGGTAAGGCGATGCATTTTAGTAATGCATAAAATCATCTTGGTTCTGAGGTCGAATGAGTTCGGGGATTTGATTATATAACTTGTTGAAATGCAAGTTTAAAGACTTGATAGTCTCACCATCCTTATAGGTGACGTTATTGTATTCCCTTAACTTCTCGGCTGGGATTTTAGATTTCACATAAGTGGATCGGAACCAATAGATTAACTCCTCCCAAGTAGACAAAATCTTAGGAGGAAGGCCAAAGAGGTCGGTCACAGCCTTTCTTTCCAAGGAATTTACAAATAAGCGCATCCAAGTATCAATTTCATTAGCCCCTATGTTATGACAAGCATTGGAAAATCCCACCAGGTGTTCGTTTGTAGTGACAGTGTTATTTCCTGAAAACCTAGGAATATTCTCTTTAAATTTAGGAAGTGGAGGAGTAGCAAGTGCTAGGTTAAGAGGAGAAGACACATGCCATCGTGTGGTTGTGGCGTCATCTTGGAACTGAAAAAGCCCATACTTTTTAATGACTTTGGTGGGATTGGTAGTAGATTGGACAGGGATATGGTGGCTATATAAGCTACCAATCGTTGATGATGATGAAGACTGAGAATATGTAGCACTTACAGTGCCACCAGAGCCACCAATAGATGTCATCTTGTGGATGATATATGAGGGAAAGAAAAACGAATTGGATGAATCAGATAAAGTTCTCCTTAGAGAACTTTGTTGGGCAGATAACACAACATTCCTCCTTCCTATTTCAGCAATAGGATTGATTTCAGGTGACAAGCCTCTTCTTCCTCTATAATAACGTAAATCCAAGGACACGAAAGAAAAGACAAAACTGAAGAAACAAAAGGTTACTGTTGATTTCTAGGTTGTTTACATCTGGCTTCCAATAGTTCTCAAGCACTAATATCTCATTCAATTGTTGCCCAAGAATGGTTAAGCTCAGCACGGGTATTGGCAATGTCTAAAATGGTATTAAATAGATTCAAATCAATGTTGGTCTAGTCTTGAAGATGGGGCTCAATATTGGGTTGCCTTGCAAGAGGCACAGTCATTAATAAATAAAACAGTCAAAGAATCAATATCAGAAAAATAGATGTATCGATGAAAATCGAGTATAAAAAATTAACCAGAGAGATATCGAAGATCTCCCCAGTATGGTCGCCAAATAAATGTTGAGGAAAAGATATGAAATGATCTTACTCAAGCATTTTCAAGTTCTAATTGGCTAAATCAAAATAGATGGGAATCTCACCCTATGTTTATAGCCAACAAAAATAACATCCTAACTCGCAATTATTAATTACAAGTGCTTAGGCTAGTCTTTTATCAATAAAGCGCTTGCTAGAAATTTTCTTTTTATGCAATTTTCTAAATATAACAGTTGTTGAAATAAATGTAAATACAAAAGTAAAGACACCAAGATGATAATCAAGACAGATGAGACATAAAGAAATCCTTTATTCCATTCCAATTCACCAAAGAGTCGTTCTTTTACAAAATTTCATGTAGAAACTTAGGACCAAAGTCAAACTTAGACATCCCCAATGGAACATACAAAAGGACCTCCAACATAAAATCAAAAAACTGAACTCTAAAAGCTGGATCATCTTGCCACAGATTGTTTCCCACTCAACTCTGCACAATATCCTTTATCAATCATGAAAACTAATTCACAAATAGACAAGTCTACATAGACTATAAAAGATAGATCAACACCTCTAAAAAACAAGTGTCTGAATGATGTAATTCAGCCTTGAATCTTGTTGTCTACAATACGACCCTATTATCATAAAAATAATTAGGCTTGTGATAAATTAAGGAATGAATGAAAACTAAACTATCTCATCATAAACTCAAAGAGAAAACTTTAGTATTCTTCCCCTTCTATCTTCCTTTGTTCCTCCCTTTCCTTTTGCCTTTAAACAATTAGAATTGGTTGAAGTAGTTGAACCAATTCATTAGTTAAGTTAATTAAAAGACTCAACCAACTTTTAGTTGGGGGGGAAATAATAACCATAATAAGGGTTATAATTAAATAATAACTAGTAGGTGGGACCCCTTGTGACTCCCTTTAGTTCTTAACAATCATAACATACTAGTCAATTAAGTAAAACACACCTCCTTGTGACTCCCATCATCATATTAAC
>SNQJ01S0002662.1:98414-130877 GCA_010110895.2 Picea sitchensis
GCAATCTTTCCCTTGTTGATGTTATCATCATTTAGTCCTTCTGAACCTGCCTTAGGCTATGTGGAATATTTAAGCCTCATATTATTTATCATATGAGATAAATTGTCCTTCCAATGCAAGTGGGAGGACATGGATTTACCATAATTATCTGAAGAGGCGGAAGGGGCAGTAGTGGCCTTATCTTTAATAGAGGCATAGTAGGCCTTTGTTTTCACCTTTTTATTTCAATATCTCATCCCTATATGCATGATTGATTTAGCAAATAATCTTTTAAATAACCATACATGATAACTCTTTAAAAATATGAAATAGATTTTGTCTTAGAAATATATCAGATTCATGCAATCCAATCCATACAAATTGTTTAATTGTTTGTCAATGAGAAGGGGATGAACAAAGGGTCATGGGATATGCGAGGGTTTTGTAATGAGTGAAACATGATAAGATGAAGGGAAAAACAATTAACTGTAATGCAAACCAAGAAAAATCATTGTGATCCAACTAACAACTGTGACTTTCAACTGCTTTAATACATAATTATTCTTGATTGTAATCAATTTTAGAATAGGGAGTGAAAAATGAATGTGGGAAGGCGATGGGGTTGTAATTAGCGAAAAGAAAAAAAAATGGTGGGGGAAAGAGAGTGGGTATTGTTTATAAAATTAATTTAGTAATGCATAAAACCATTACGTTTAAGGAAATACACAAACCAAATAACCACTGTGACTCCAAACAAAAACAATTGTTGTGTATAATTCAAACAACTCTGTGCATTAACTTGCGCATTGTTCATAATCCAATATTTAACACAGTCATCAAACAAATAGCATGCATTCCGCAATAGTCTGTAGGGGAGATCTGTTCCTTTCATTTATCCATTTAATATTTTAAAACAATTCCCAAATTCATAAACAATTACTTATTTCCATTTTGTTCAGCATCAAAATCAACCATTGCTCACGATTTACTTCAATCATCAAATAAAAATCAAAGGTCGCGCTTGATTATGTCTTTTAATTCATTTAACAATCAAATTGCAATAATGTCACAACATCTGTGTCTATCACTGTTAAAAATCATGGCATTCATTAAACATACACAGTGGACAATCAACCTAAAAATCTACATTTAAAATGTAAAGATTGTGTCTTGCCATTGAAACACCCAAACAACAACCACCACTTCAACTCACGCTATGTTGTGGAATACACAACCATTCGACAAAACACAAGTGTAATTTGGTGACTGTACAGGTCCAATTTCCCTTGACTCTAAACATTCAAAAAGTTGGGATATTCATCCAATACAATGAGGCAACAACATCATACCCGATCTCATAGCATAAATAATCAAACTGCAACAGAACCATGTTTAAAAATCTGTGACTATCTCTGAGGGTGCAACCAATAATATCCATAGCATACATAGTAGATGGCCATACCAAAACACATCGATTGCAATATTCCCATGGCAATTAAACACTCAGTCATAATAATCAACAACATGACCCAACATGTTGCAGGAACGCCACACATACCCACGCATCGACATGAAGTGACGTTGTAACTTACTCAATAAAAACAACAGTGTTGGGTTATTAATTCGTTAAACATAAGGACAAAAATTGTATATCTGACTTATCCAATAACCATTCTAAGCTTATCCATCCAATTATAATAACAATGCAGTAGCTAGATACCAAAACCAACACCATTGTTGTGCAATCAACGAGGTGAGCCGATAATCAATTATTTTGACAATACACACCTATCCATAACAACCAATAGTAAACCCGACAGGCCACAACAGTCTTCTTTATGAACCCTCGGACTTGAGGAGTCAAGGGTTTTCTCTCTGGACCAACACAAGGAGGGATAGAGTCAACTACTCTCAATGGTGAAAACCTCTGAGACTAATGGTGCACACAAAAACAACTACAATTCACTTTGTGGACAGGGTGAAAAAACCCGTGACAGGAGAGGCTATGAATTGAGTATAAAGGACCCATTTTAGCCTTGTAATGATACTTAGCACATGCAGGGTATAACCCTCGTGGCTTTTCCAGCCAACCAAGTACAATGTTGAGGTGACAATAGGGCTAAGAAGAAGCAATATAACCCCCTATGCGACCATTAGTAGCAAAACATCCCAATGCCCAAGTGAACAATGTGCAGTGACACAAGGCGCTTCCAACCCATTAAACCCCATAAAATCTAAAGACTGGGTATGATAATACGAAAGAGTGAAGACAACCAGCCACTAAGACCAAACAAAACACTCCAACTAAACCAGCAAGGATGAAAGATAACCTTTATGGTTGCTAACACTTAGGACGACCAATAACACTGTGATTTCAAACAATTATTGCAAAGAAAACCATCAACACTTCTCTCAAAAAAAAAAAAATTCACACAGTCTCCATACATAAGGAAATCACAACCCAATACATCCGAGCCAATATCCATTTCATAACCAGAGCAGACTCATGAATGGAAAAAAACAAATACATACCTGTAATCAACACACCTTAAAACGTGATTTGGTCGAGCGGTTCCCTTCTGCTTGAATGTCGAATCCTAACCACAGCAAAACCCAGTTGAACAATAGCCCGACTAAGGTGGGGACCAATGGAAGGAGTAGGGGCGACTTCTAGTAAATGCACGTCACCTCCACACTCAAGTTCATTCAATTTCTTAGTACGCGCCAGCCACTAATGCAACAAATCATCCAATTTGAACCATGCATCGAAACCAACAACCCTTAATTTCCAAGAGCGCCACCCACATCACATATTACCATTTCCAACTATACAGTAATGCATGTTAACCATGATTCTATATAACTTCAATAAATCACATGGCTTTCATATGTTAGCTAGGATTTACCACGATCCTTTTAATGCATATAGTGTAGCATGTTAGTATCAAATATTTTTTCCCTTTGCATTTTTGTTCACATTGCTTAACCTCCTTTTAATTTTCCTTTATTTTTTGTTGCAAACATATATTTGTTGTGGGTGTCACAAGCAATAGATCCAAGAATAGACAACAATGGTAACCATGAATAACATAAGTCATTGTAACATAAAACTTGAGCTTGGAGCAGCAAAAGAAACATGTATAATACGCCTGATCCATCATCCAATAAAAACAAGATGTCATCAACCATGTAAGAAGTGTCGAACAGTAGCATAACATCAAATAAAAACTAGACCTGATCTCCAATCTACAAGGGGGTCCCACCTACTAGTATTATTTATCTTTATAATAATAGGTTTTAGAAACACTTTGCGTGCAAAACTTCGTTGTGATTTTAATCGTCAACACCTCTATATATTACAATGATATGGGTAAATTAATATATCTTGAGGATTGATATATCCTCAGGATTTCTATTACTATTTATAAATATTACAAAATAGAGAGTCAATCTTCCTCAAAACTGCTTTGTGCCTGATTTCTTCAACCTCCAATATCCTATGCATCTTCATAAAATTCTTAGCTATCTTGAGTTTAACAATAATCGTCCATTTCTGCAATAAAATCAAAAAATTCAAACTGAAATTCCGAAATTATCTAATATCACTCAATAACATTTCTAGAAGACCTTTTAATCATTTGTTTTCCTAATTATTTCTAATTAATAGAAAATTCAATCAAGATTATATCATAAACCATGGTGATAAGGAGGATATTTGTACCTTTTTCTCAACTCAACATACCCCCCAGCTTACCTTTTTTCATGTCCTCATTCAAGAAAATAGTTTACATGTAAATAAGTGATGTTGTAGGGAGGAGAGGTCTTTTCTCCATGTCTCCTGAACCCATTCTTACCTTTAAGCATTTCAAAAGAAACATCTTCTTCCTTCTTACGAATTTCATAATTACTCTAATACTTTTATGGAGGGCACCAAATGATGGGAGGATTGTACCTGCATCCAATCCAAGTAGGCCCTTCATCCCGAATAATTCTAGCATACCTCTCTAACATGAAGGTGGTTGCATGAAACTTTCTGAAACCAAAAGGTTTCCGGATCTTGACTACATTTGAGGGGACATCCCATCTTAATTTAGCAGCAACAATGGCTTCTTCTTTCAACTCTCTAAAATATTTTAGACCTGAATTTATAACATGTCTATGGATAGGAGCTAAGGATTCTACAACATTCTCCCTCTTCATGAATTTTCTATGTTGCATAATGGTTTTAAGAGTATTAGGAGGTTCCCCTTTGATCCATAGGTCTAAGCCAGTCTCCCTTTTCATGAAAACCTTGTTTTCTTTAGCCCACCTAGTTTGGTGTTTGGCAAAGGACAAGAATTCCTGAAATTGTATGTCCCCAGTGAAAGGACTGAGGTTCTCGTCTCTATTTTCTCCTAGGACAAAGTTGTGAAGGTATAGTTCACACAGAAAGTATTGAAATCCATCCTCTTGTTCTCTAAAACTTGAAACAAAATAAAAAATAGTGGTAAACTCAAAAGGTTTTCCTAATCTAATAGCTTTTATTCTCAGCATCAGATAATGTTCCAACAGAAACAAGGTGTAATTAGTAGCAGGGGCCCTGCAAGCTACTATATCATAATAAACAGGGCAAATTTCTTTGATTTTCTCCAAAGCTCCATCTAATTGGCCCTGTACTTTTTTCACCTTTCCTTGAACTCTGCTGAGCTCAGCAAAAGTCTTGTTCTCTGTTGCTGACATGGCTTGAAGTTGTTTGAAAACTCTCTAATGTTCTTCCATTGTTACCATTTCACTCCTGCATTGATTTAGGACATGTTGGGTTTGTACTAGCTCTGCCTCCAACCTGCTAATAATGGCACCCTATTCAGAAGACTGAAATTCTTCCTCAGACTAAACAACTATCTCTTTTGTTGTTGGGGCATCTATCTAGGTCTTTGTATCAATTATTTCCAAAGGAGTAGGAAAATTTGTAGGAAGCACTCCGTCAATTTGGACAGTTGTTTCTTCTGTTGCTAGAATCTCTATTTGAGTTTCTATTTATGTTGTTTCCAAAGGACTAGGCAATTTTATTTGTGTCCCAACAGAATTGGTGTGGACTTTCCTTCTGGGAAGTGGGTTTCTTACTTGTACTCTAGGCCTCTTGGATTTCTTCCTCTCATGGGCCTTCTGAGCTTGCTCCAATTGCTTCCTTGGTTGTCTAATTATTTCCTTTAATCTACCAAATTTTTGTTTCAATACTTTTATTTTTTTAACCCTTTTCCTCAACATCTTGTTTTCCTGCTTCAATTTTCTGATTTTATTGTGGCCCTTGCCTCTTTTTTATTTTTTTATGGGTAATTTCAAGGTCTTCCTCACCTTGATCAGTTGGTGACTACTCCCCTATTTCTTCTGGATGCTCTTTCTATTCTAGAGGGTTGTTTACCTCAATGTAAGGTTTTGGTTGTTCTGTATCTTCAGGAGATGGCATCTCCATGTCTAGAAGATCCAAGACAGGGTTTGAAGAAGAAGTTGGCAATTGGTGTTCTCCATACCTCTCTGTGTCTTCAATAATTGATGTCCCTAAATTCCCCAGTACTTGAGCCATCTCTACCTCATAACTTCTGAAGAACTTTTATGTAAGACTTTCAAGTGATGGTTGCTCTATCTGTGCATTTTCTTGAGTGTCTTCATGTGAGGTTTGTTCTGTTTGCATATCTTCCTAAATGTTTTCAGGTTTAATTGTCCTTTTACCCCTTCTTCTTTTCACAGTAGAGGTTTTAGGAACAACAATTGTCCTCTTTCTCTTCTTATTTGATGTTTCTTCCTGTTTGGTCTGAGTTTCTACCAGCTGGATGGGGTCTGTTTCAATTTCAAGATGGGGTAGTGGAGTTTCAATTTGGGCACTGCCTCCTTCTTCTTGAGATGTCTCAATTCCATGTGAGGGAATTTCTTGGTGGATTTTGGGTTGTTTGATTTGTAGGGGCCTATCGGCCTCGATTAAATATCCCCAAGTTATTTGATTTTGGATTAAGGCCCTGTTTACTATTATCTTTACTAGTCCATGGTGACTAATTATAGTTACAGGGTCTTTATCCTTCTGATTTCTTGTAGCAAATTCATGCAACATGGCATTTTAAAAGAATGAAAAATTTATTACGAACATTTTTTTTAGTGCTTCTAACAATTTGAGGTGTCGTGGCCTCACCACATCGTACCTCCCATCACATGTGATATACCTTTGTAATACTCCTGCTAGCTCCCTCCATGGCTCTTTGAGAGCGGTGGGTTTGAGTCCCTTCCCTTTTTTTATCAAGTTCGTCTCTAGGCTCTACGAAGAATTACACAACGTCCTTGAGTGTTGTATACTTCCCGATCCATTGTATTCCTTCATTGGGGAGGCTTGTAACCTCCTCTATAATTTCCTCAATGACCGAAATTTGTATGTCTCGGATCATGGAGACTCCTCTCTAAAATTTATGGAAAAATGCTAGCGTGATATTTGTGTCATATCCCTGCAATCTGTTGAAATATTTTGTCCACCCCAGATGATGTAAAATTTCACTTGCCTGGTAGCTTACCTGCAGCAATGTGGGTTCTCGTCATACACTTCGGCCACCCATGTCTCTTGTGAACAGATGAGGGAAGTTGGCGTTCCCGGCTGCAACTTCGTTCGACCATATTTTGAGAAAATATCACCAGAAATAATGAATATCATAGAACAACAAATGTATATAAAAAAGTGAGTTTTCCCATTTATTGCAATCATTATGATCTATCAATATATGTGAATAATATTCACCCCCTCATAAATGGAAAGGTCGACCTCGACAGTCGATATGTGCGAGTGTAATGATGGCAGGTAGTTCAAGTGAGGGGTAATTACTATGCTATCTCTGCCGCCGCTGGGAGAACAATCATTAATAACCTTCAAAAGAAATTTAACGGTAATCATGAACAATAATCACTCTTTTGTGGGAAATTCAAATTTACATACCTATGTTCAAAAAACATTTAAGGAAAAAGATTTCAAGTAATTTTAAATTTTCTCACGTGTTTAAAAATATTCCACATGTCATAACTTTGTTACTTTCCCTTGTTATTGAATATAACCAGAATGATAGCCTCTTTGTTAAAAATGAAGTCTAGGAACACATAAAAAAACTTATTGTATTTAAGGTAAACTTCCATACCACAGGCAGAGCCACTGCTGCAAGCAGGCGTCCATAGCCTCGAAAGGGTTACCTTTTAACCCATAGATGAGCCTGTATCCTTAAGAAATAGTTTGAATCATCTTTTCCCAAAAATACCACTATCCTGGTTTGGTAGTCAGATAATGATAATGCCACTCACTAGATTGTAACCTAAGTGAACTAGTCGGCTCGTGATGAGACCTCTTGTCCCTTGAAGAAAAAAAGTCAAATGCCATTGCCCTGGTGTGGTAGCCATAATGGGAATCTCACTTATGTTATTATCTTATGATCATGGTAGGTTCGCTCGTGATGAGACCTCCTATCCTTTGTGGGAGAAGTTTGTTTCTTTACTTATATTTAATTTTTGTTTCCATCATTTTTTTTTTAGGCTCTATTAAGGGAGGCTCATCTCCTCCTTAAGAGTGAGGGATGGCGTAAGAAGTGTAAGAATTACAAGTAAAAATGTGCTTTAGACTCCTTATTATGATATGAAGGAAAATTATCATTCAATTATATGTATATATATAAGGGAAATAAACGAATTATGGTGGTTAAGGATTATGAATAATATTTAAAATAATTCAAAGAAATTGATCCAAAAAAAATTCGATAAGGTATGCTAGATAGTCTAAAAAAGAAAATGATAAATCGTTACTATGATAATTAGAAGTGATGCTGGTGAAAATTAATTAGTGAAGGTCATACCCAAAGGAGTGGCTTAACGTAATAATGGCATGCTTGTTCATGAGAAAAGAATCGTGACTTTTGAGAGAAAGGAACAACAATAACGAAAAACCGCAGAAGGAACAATAGTTATTTCTTTCGAATGGACAACATTATTCGAAAAAGAAACGGTAATCAAAACAAAGTGAATGGCAGTTGTAACAAAGGGAACAACAGTCGTTACTTTCAAATGGAGGAAACTACCCACGAAGGGAACAACAATTGCACGAAGGGAATGGAAGTTGTTCCGTTCAAATGAACGGTACTACGCGTAAAGTGAACAACAATCGTACGAAGGGAACATCAGTTGTTTTGTTTCAAATGAACGAAAATGATGATGTTCAAATTTTAACCATCTAATTAAGTGATTGGAAACCTCCAGCAGGCATTTTTGTTTTAGCGAGTCTAGGATTGATTAGTCATCAACTAAATTCGTTCAATGTTTATGGGTAGGTTTATTCAATAATCGAAGTATTGGATGGTTTGGTAGTGTCATGAATTCATTACAATCGCCCGATTTTTGTTGTGGAACATAACATATTCATCTACTTTGAAAACATGGTTTATACTCGATGGGTTTTTAAATGTGAGACAGGAGAAAGGAACAGAAAACAGTGTTAATTATATTCATTGCAGTCACCTATTCTAGTTCTTACTTTCTCAAATGACTTCCCTAGAAAAAAAAAACTAAAAACTCAATCAAATCCATAAAGAAAGCTATATACAATATGTACAGTGTTGGTAAAAATCATAATTTTATGAATTTGAAGCTTTTAGGTTACTTTCCCAATCAGCTAAAATATGAACAGTAGGGTCCTTACTTACTTCTTGGCAAAAGGATTCTTTTGAAACTGGTTGATGGTAGAGTCATAGCCGATTTCCATTTACCAGAAAAGGAGAACCAAACCCGTCGATCGTAACTAAAGTGTCAATGCCATTATCATGAACTTCATTGATTTCATATGGTCCCAGCCACCTTGTCTGTAATTTTCAAGGAAAATCCTGAAATTTGGAATCATAGAGAAGCGCCCAATCACTTTTCTAGAAGGATTTCTTCATGATATGTTTATCGTGCTAGCTAGCTCTTTGTTGTTAAATAATAGTTGTGCACTGCAGGGCAAATAATCGTACTTCATCTAACTCATTGAGTTTCTATAAGCATTGTATATGTGCCTCTGTAAGATCCAGTCCAATTTCCTGGGCCATCCTTAGAGTCTTGATCTCAAATTCAATTGGAAAGATAGGTTATTTTCCATATACTAGATGATAAGGAGAGTAGCCATTAGTGTTACGCCATGTTGTGCAATAGGCCCATAAGGCATTTGGAATCTTGGCTGCCCAATTATGATGGTTTTTTGAGACTGTTTTTGTCAAAATTTCCTCCAAGACCTTATTAGTACTTTCTACTTCTCCATTTTCCTGTGGGTGGTAGGGGGAAGTAACTATGTGTTTAGTATGATAATTGTGCTGGGTGGCCGTGATTTTATGGGTTGTAAATTGTGACCCTTTGTCAGTGATTACTTCCCTGGGTAATCCATAGCGTACAAATAATTTGAAGAGAAACTTAATGACTACTTCCTCCGTTTCGCTTGACAAGGCTACTGCCTCAACCCATTTGGTCATATAGTCTGTTGCAATTAGTATATAGGCCTTCTGGTTTGATTTTGGGTTGAAGGGGCCAACAAAGTCTAGTGCCCATCTTTCGAAAGGTTCTGCGACTACTTGTTCTTGCAGGGGAATTTCATCAGCTTGGTCTGGTCGACCCATCCTTTCATAGCTATCGCATGCTTGGACATACTTCTTCGCATATTTAAATACTGAGGGCCAATAGTATCCCATCTGTAAAATCTTATGCCTAGTTCTGCGGTCTACAAAATGTCCACCACGGGGCTCATCATGACCTTCCTTCAATACATCGTAAATTTAGTCATCTCTTACACATCTTCGGATCTGGAGGTCAGCCCCTATGTAGAAAAGATATCCACCAATCCAAGTGACCTGTGCATTTCGTTGGATGATCAGTTTCCTTTCTCTTGATGATAGGTGTGTTGGTAGTTTCCCAGCTACTAGATAATTCACCACGTCAGTGTACCATGGTGTCTTAATAGTGATAAGAAACATGTGTTTGTTTGGAAATTGGTCTTCAACTATCAAAGAATCATTTGTTTTGGGCATGCCAGACAAGAAATCTGCAACGATATTTTCTCTTTCAGGTCGATCCTTGATGGTGATGTTGAATTCCTGCAATAGTAATAACCATCGAGTAACTCATCCATTAGTAATAGGTTTGTTAGATGCATATTTAATAGCGGAATGATCAGTATACAGAATAACTGGATAGCCTGTTATATAGTGGCGAAATTTATTAATAGCATGTATAACAACTAAAAATTATTTTTCCGTTACTGTGTAATTTAATTCAGCGGGAGTAAGATTTTTGCTAATGAAATAAATAGCATAAGATTTCTTGTCTTCTTCTTGTCCAAGGACAACACCTATGGAGATCTCTGATGCATCTGTAGAGATGTGGAATGGTAATTTCCAATTTGGCCCTCTCAACACTGGTGTTGTTGGAACCAACCTTTTGAGTTCTGCAAACTCAACATCACATTTATTAGACCACTGAAATTCCACATTACCAGTTAAGGCATGTAAAGGTGCAGCTATTCTTGTGAAATTTTCTATGAATCTAAGATAATAGCCTGCACAACCAAGGAAACTGTGTACCTCAGTTTGTGTATGAGGTGTAGGTAGATTAAGTATTACCTCTATTTTTGTTGGGTCTACCTTGATTCCATCTGCAAAAAAATAGTGTCCTAATACCACACCTTCGATCATCATCATATGACATTTCTCATGACTCAAACATATCCTGGAAGAAACGCATCGTTCCAGTACCTTCTCCAGATTACTTAGAGATTGATCAAAATCAGTGTCGTAAGGGGTGAAATCGTCCATGTAATCTTAATGTCCTTCATTAATCAAATCAGAAAATATGCTCTGAATGTCTCTCTGGAATGTGGTTGGAGAATTACATAATCCAAATGGAAATACTCTTTATGCGAAGGTACCCCAGGGACATGTAAATGTAGTTTTATCTTGGTCTTCCGGAGCAATCTGGATCTGATTATAACCACTAAATCCATCTAGGAAGGAAAAAAACTGCTTCCCTACTAAAGTATCAAGGACTTGGTCAATAAAAGGTAGGGGGAAGTGTTTTTTCTGGGTAGATTTATTGAGTTCTCTATAGTCTACACAGATCCGCCATTTCCCATTCTTCTTGGGGATGATTACTAGTGGAAATACCCACCAACTGTCTGAAATAGGATATATGAAATCTACATCCAATAGTTTCTGTAACTCTTCTTTAACAACATCCCTGAGATGGGGGTTCAATATTCGTTGGGGCTATCGGATGGGTTGGGCATCTTTCTAAATATAGATATGATGTGTACAGAGTTGGGGATCGATGCCCTTCATGTTGGGATACTCCCAAGCAAAAGCCTATTGATATCTAGAAAGGATCTGAGTCAATTTTTGTTGTTGTTGCTCATTCAAATTAGCATTAATATTCAAAAACCTCCCTGGTGTAATTTCAATTGATATGTTGTTATGGAAAATAGTAGTGGGAATCTGTTTCTCCATCAATTATTCCAAAGTATCTCCCTGCACTTCATTATCTAAAACAAATTTTATCATTTGACATGTTGGGTTTCTTATAATGGTTGGGTTGTTAATGAAGCTATTGATCACATCATCTTCTAGTTGGTTCCTGAGTCTGAGAGCTTCTTCCAATGTGAGAGGCGATCGTAGATTGTTTTCTGGATATCTAGGTGGTGGCAACTATTGATGTATGATAGGCAGACTTGGTTTAGTTGGAGGATACATGATGAGGTTCTTTGTTGCATTTTCTCTATAAATTTGCATGTTTCCTGTGCAACATCCTATGTATGCATCTGTCGTTGCGAGCCATGGTCTTCCCAATATCAATGGGTTCCCATCAACTCTACTTCTTGGGTTGATAACTAAGAAATCGGTTGGGTACTCCCAAGAGTCAACTGAAATTTCTACATCTTGTAATGTGCCGACTGGTTTAACCACTGATCTATCAGCCAATTGTAACATAATTGAAGTAGGTACGAAGGAGGTGATACCCAGGGCGTTACAGGTTTCGATGGTCATAATATTGATGGTTGCCCCTAAATCCACTAGTGTATTTGGAAAAAAATGGACCTGTATATGAACTGTTACCACGGGATTCCTGGGTCTGTATACTTGACCGAATCCTACTTTCCTAGAATAATGTCAAACAAGGAACCTACCACGTGAATAGTTGATGGATTTTTAGCTTTCCTGACAGGCTTCTTCCTACATAATTCCTTCATTGTCTTTGCATAAATTGGGATGTCTTGTAGATCCTGTAGGAGTGGGATCTTAACATATATATTCTTTAGTTCCCCTACGATATCAAAGTTATGATATACAATTGGTTTTTCTATCATTAGTCTCTCAGGAAACAGGGGAGGAAGAATTAGGTCCTCATCAGGATTTTGTTGCTCGATTGTGTTTCCCCCTTGCTCTGCTTCTTTCGTTATGACCACAGTCTAGGGTGTTATTGTTGGTTGTATATTATTTTCATTCTCCTTTTCTTGGTGAATGTTACTTTCTTCAAGATAAATTATGCGCCCTTGCCTCAACCGGAGTTCGTTGCACCCTACAGAGTTGATTTCCCCGTCCATATTCTCAATAATTTGCACAAGTTGGGTCGATCTATTATTAGGATTTGGGTTGGGTTGAGTTGGTAATTGAGGGAGAATTTGAGGTTGAGGTTTCTGGGGTAATTCAAGTGGATCTTGTGAAGTGGGTTGAGCTTGAGGATCCATCCCCATGGGTTGATTGGTCATCCTCATGGGGCATTTCCAGTTTTGATTCCAATTGGGGGCTTGGGCAGCTATGTTAGTCCATTGTGAAGGATAGAAGTTATTATTTGAATTATTCCAAGATGGGGTAGGGTATTGCGAGTTAGTCCAGGTAGGATTTGCAGCTGGTTGATTTGGCCAAGTGGGATTTGTAGCTGGTTGATTTGGCCAGGGTGCAGTAGGATATTGTTGGCACTGCCTGGTGGGATTAGCAAATGGTTGTCCCTGACATGTGTTTCCAGAATTATGTTGTTGAACATACTTCCCAGAAAATAAAGAGGAAGGATCTTGTAGCGTACCTAGGGGATGTGCCTGCCATTGGCGACACTGAGCCATCAGATATACTGGTTCTATTTCCTCTTCTTCTTCTTTAAAGACAACTTTTAGTCCTGGGGGCGATGGAAATTGCTCTATCGCATGGTCTTTGGAACAAACGGTGCAAACCTGAACCACATACAAAGGACATTCCCTCGCACCATGTTTCTTTCTGCATCAGTGGAAAAATATGGCCAAGGATTGTTCTTCTTCTGCTTGTTTTTGTTTAGGCTGCAGAACATCCAATTGTGTAGTCAGAGTACTCAAAATGTGAGTTTTGAACTTTTCTAAAAGATTACCAACTTCTTCTCGGGTGACACCCCCACTAATAATGTTGTTATTTCTAGTGAGGGGAGCCCGCATTCCCGATCTGGTTTGTGTACTTCCACGTGAAAACCTAATGCACAATTGGATAATGTTATCATAAGTTTCTTGATAAATATCACCTTTTCCCATTAAATTCAATGTTTCTACCCATTCATCCTTCATACCTATTATCAGAGTGGCTTTAAGTACTTCACCTGGTAGTGTACCATAAGGTGATCTTTGCAAGTTATACTGAAACCTTTCAACATATTCTTCTAGTGTCTCATTTTATTTTGCAGTCATTTGAAAGATTTTGTCTTTTAAATCGCTGGTTCTATAGTAGTCTTCATATTTCGTAAGGAAGACTTGTTTCATTTCATCCCAGGAATTTATAGTTCCTCCTCCTAATCCCATAAACCATCATAAATCTGTTCCTTTTAAAGTAGAAGGGAATAGCTTCAGTTTCTAGGGTTCAGAGGTGTAGTCATAACCTCTACATAGGAAATCAAATTCGAATAAGAACGCATTAGGGTCCTCTGAGATCAATCCATGAAAGGTTGGAAGATTCTGTAATGGAATGGATTTCATTGGCGCATTAACACCCAGATTGACTATAGGATATTCCAAGGTGGAAGTTTGGGGTTGAGGTGGATTTTCCTGTGCCATTTGGTCAAAGATATTCCAATAGCCTTCAGATATTTCTTGGTCTGGGTGTTCTATTTGGGTAGATTGATTACTTAGTCCCCTATGGGATTTAATCATTCTACCTCTATCTGGAATTTTAGGTGTTCCTTCTCCTATCAGAATCATAGGATATCTAGGTTCAGGTGGTGGTGGGTTTTCCTCAGCAACTCCACTGGTCTCCCCTTCTCCTTCTTTCAAATTGTAGGATTTCCATCGTCTGAAGGACCAAGAGGTGGAGTGTGTGTATTTTGGAATATTTTTTTAGTCCCTTCAGTTCCGCTATGAACCTCAGCATGAGGTGTAGTTGGTGAATTTGTTTCTTGAGGGATTTAGGTGGATCCTTTTTGAGGTCCAACCGAATCTTGAGATTCAGCTTTTCGGATAATTTCATTTATGTAAGTTCTCCTTCCAAGGGGCACCGAGCCCTAGTATTTTGTAGTCTTTGGTAGGGGTTTTGGTTTTTTAGGTTCTTTCTTCTTAGTCATACACACTCACACAAAATTTCTAAGCACCTATAGAACCTCTATGCATTAGCTGAAGGTAAGTGTTGTCACAAGCATTTTACTTGTTTCCTACATAGGTTCTTACCTTCCATTTTCAATACCTCATCCTCCAGAGACGCAACCTATGCTATATTTGACATTCTCCCCGGAAACTGCACCAAAAGGTTGGGCTCTAAAGATGTCCTAAAAACAACCTTAGTTTAACATTAATTTATCAACTGTGGATTCATCTTTTTTTTCAAGAATATTGGCAAAGTCTATGCAGATAGTTGTAGAGGTTAAAATCATGTAGTTAAGGAAAATATGAGTTTATCAATAATCAAGTTCCTCAGACTTTAATTAAAAACTGAAATTAAGATCTTACTCAACATAACTATAATCTGATCAATAACATGTTGTGAATTAAAGGCATTAACCAATTTTCTGAATTCATCTAGCCAACAAATAGTAATTTAATCTCTAATTTTAATAAAAGGAATGACACATGTGAAAATGACAGGAACTCTCAAGCAATAAAATACAACAATGGGAAATGGAATAGCAATCGATAACCTTCAAATGAAACATCTATCCTCTGTAATTAAATGGCATAACCAATTTATGAAAACATTAGCACACTCATGCATTTATCTTAACTATTGCAAAGAGATTTAAATCACAAAACTGAAATCAAATTGATACAATTATAGATTGAAACAGTAACTCCTTCCGACTAGGCCCATGGTCTTCAGAAGGTACTGCTGCTAAAAACTCAGTACGCAAAGATGGTAAAAACACTCAAGGATTCCATTAATTCCATAACTGATAAAACATCTACAATAAACTTCTTGTACAAAGCAATTCAAAGATCTGAATGCTTGGATAAATTTCTTGGATATGTCTCTATGGTTCACCACCCTCTATATATTACAATGATATGGGTAAATGATTGCTATTACTATTTATAAAGATTACAAAATAGAGAGTCAATCTTCCTAAAAAATTCTTTGTGCCTGATTTATTCAACCTCCAATAGTCTATGCATATTCATATCTTCTTAGCTATCTTGAGTTTAACAATAATCATCCATTTCTTAAATAAAATCAAACAATTCAAACCGAAATTCAGAAATTATCTAATATCACTCAATAACATTTCTAGACGACTTTTTAATCATTTTCTTTCCTAATTATTTCTAATTAATAGAAATGCAAATCAAGATTATATCATAAACCATGGTGATAAGGAGGATATTTGTACCTTTTTCTCAACTCAACAATGATTTCGACAATATACGGTACTATGGTGGCCTGGACTGCTTCAAGGAATGGTATACACCTTCCTACATTATCGGATAGGTTGCTTCTGGACACATAGATGGGCGAAATGGTGATTTTGTATCAAAGATGTTTGAATCTCGGTCAATTAGGGATTCTTCATTCGTCACGGGATCTTGTTATGTTACTGAAGTTATGATAGGATTCATGGTTGTGATGAAAAATAGTTGGAAATGAGTGGAAATGGCGTGCAATTGGTGTATTGTCGAGTTGCAGGTGAACAAAGGTGCTCGTGCCAAGTTTCAAACGATCCAGTGTTCGAAAAATAATAAAATAACCAACAAAATGCCCTTTTACACTTCTCCAAAATTTGGGGACGTGAGGAACTGGTTTGGGGCAACCTGCTTTTCACCCTAAAATGCACCTGGTGGCCATGTATCCCCGAGCAAAAACCACAGTTTAGATTTTGGCCCGCTTTCCAAAATTAACCTCCGCACAGTTTCTCCCCCTGAAATCATCATCAACCATCTATCTTGAGAGGTCACGATCTGCGATGCGTCGAGCCCCATAAACTTAGCGCTCCCTCCAGTTTTAGCCTATCCATGCCATATTTATCCCCTTCTCTAGTTTGTTGGGCTTCCAAACCGGTTTAGCACCTTGCGAGATCTTGAAATCTCAATTTCACACAAAACTTTTAATGGTGACTAAGAGAGCCTATATCTATTAAATTTATTTTTGGATGATTGCAAATATACACAGGACATGGGGATAGAATTTCACTCTCATGGTTTATCATATTAATTGCACTAGTGGGTTGGAAGCAGCTGAAATACACCATGTTTTTTCAGAGAGCTAGAAGGTTTCGCACAGTACTGTATGAATCACTATGGCACACAACTGTCACATGATAAATATAGTAAAATACCAATATCTTCAAGACATGCCTTGAATAAATCCAAGAAAAGGTGGCAGGGACTTGGAGGATCCCACCGGTGGTGGTGGAGGAGTACAAAACAATTGCTAACTTTAAGGCATCGTGACATAATATCTAGATCCATGCCAAAAGGGATCCAGAGAAGGAGTGGTTGTAGATGAGATATTGTGTCACAACAGAAGATGTACAATGGGTGATGAAGGATTGACAAGAATAATGGAATATTCCAGTTGAGCAACCAAACGACAAGAAACAATCAAAAGACAAAAAATCAACAGAAGCAATCTCATCACGAACAAAAAGTACCCCATAATAAAACACAAGAGAAGCAGCAGAGAGAACAAAGCCAACAGGGGGGAGTGCAACAACAAACAGAAAGACTATCCCTAATTCGGTCACACAAAAAAAGCACCGCGTAGCTCCCACTAATGGTACAACACAGAATAAGGATAACACTCGTGCATAGGAGGGACAGGAAGGAGGGGACATACCAGGTATCCCAGGAACAAAATATCCAACACAGTCAAGGCCACCAAATATAATAGTCATACAGACAGGTCGGGTGCGCAAGAAAATGAAAGTGCACAAGGAAGTCCTAGAATACACCATAACAGAGGATGATGCAAAATTAGTCACGGAGAGAGTACAAGACCGCATCATAGAAGAATACAAGGAGGAGAAAAAACAAAGGGAAAGGATAATGCAAGAATCGACAGAGGTCAGGAACTTACTAGAATAGATTTGATCTACCAAGGCACAACCTAAAGCCTCAACACAATAGAAAACAAAGCACAATGAGGAGGCAACAATAGAGATTACATCATTGGCTAGTAAGAATTTTAACCTAACTAAAGACATGTTGTGAATAGACGAGCACTTGGCGCAACAACTCAAGGATTTTGAACAGATAGGGTTGGTATTGGTGAGGATACCAACAAAATAACCATATAAGTTGTAGATGAGTGTAGTGCAAGAGGTTCAATCCAGGGCGACGACGAATGCCACAGACCTAGAGATAAGCAAGGAAGCTAAGGAATTGTTGGAGATAGTTCTCATAGAGGTGCGACTGGAAGGTGAAGAAGACAAACTTCACACAGATATATTGGAGGAAATACTTGAAGAATTCTTGCAAAAAGTTCTAGAGAGTGCATTGGCAGGGGAAATCAGCGCAGAAAAGAAACTACAGAAGATCGCGCAGGCAATGGATGGGGACAATCAGGAAATAAAAGAATTAGTAGAGAAAATAACACCCACTACACCACCAGAAGTCAAAACAGAAAGAGAACAACAGAAAATAGAACAAGCATATCTTCTTACACTATAAGTTAAGGAGATAGCAGAACTCTATGAAAATACCATGCAGTTAAGGACAATTCTAGTAGGACATGAGAGGATCCAGCAGCTGGAGCAGAGAGAAGAAAATTTGAACATTGAATTTTAGGACCTAAAGTAGAGGCAGAAGACAATGGCCATATCCCTAATATTGAGGGCCATGTAGGATATGAAAAACCTATAGGAAGAGGTAAAGGTTGCACAAGAGGAGAAACAAGCACGACGGGCTCAGTGGAAGCCCCTACAAAAGAAAGAAGAACAAATGATAACAACGTTGCAGATAGAGAAATATAGAATGGAATAGGCACACTTAGAAATCATACAAGTGTTAAAGGAGCATGTTATAGTGCAGGTCACAGAGACCCTCACAGAGAATAATGCGCAGAAGAAGGCAAAAGGCGATGAACTAGCACAAAAGTTCCAAGAATTGCAGAAATCATTGCAGGAGGCACACACTAGCTGAGTGGCTCAGGACGAGCCATAAGTTAGTGTTGAGGACCTATTGGAGCAAGAAATTTTTGTATTAAGCACATGACGCGAGGAAGAATGTACCAAAGGAAAAATTGTGTGCCAGAAAAGAAGGAACACCAACGTGACAAAGGGAAAAGGAAGCAGTGCACCGAGAAATAAGGAAGATTGACGCAAGGAACGGTTGGATCGAAGACCAACTGTGCAAAACATAGTTAGAAAGTGGGAAAGTGGAGTCCACTTAGATTTAGGGTTTTGAAGTCATAATTTAAGGGTTTTCACCCATTTTGTAGTATAAATATGATGTAAGAGGCAGTTAAAGGTGTCAATGTATGTATAGCAATAGTGTAGAATCTACTTTTGGAACATCTTTTTAAATATGAGTAGAAGTCTGGATTTTGTTGAGAGCTGTGGAGCACAGATGGATTTAATGTTGATATGTAATTGAGGGTCGGATCACAAAATGTAGATATTGGTGCGATGCTAGTCAGCCTCACATGCACCATTCATAAATTATGATGTAATGTGTGCAGTGCTATTTTGATGAGAATAAAGAAATAAACAAAAGATCTTTGTGGGTGTAGCCTAGGGGGGTGAACCACAGTAAAAATGGTTTCTTTATGTGTGATATGTTCTTTTTACATGATTTTTAATGAATGAATGGATAGATCAATGGATCTGTTAGGTTTTATTTACAGTGTGCAGTAGTATAATGAATGTTGTTGAATGGATAAAATGATAGATCTGATCAATGTTATAGTAGAATGAAGGTTGAATTAGAAAACTAGTAAAAAGAATATCCCCGATCCCTTCCATGACTCCATACATTTTTATCCTTCAATCACACATAAACCATCTCGGGTGAGACTGCGTTGTGCACTCTGTGAGCAGTGTAGCCGTTTGGTTTATCAGAAGGGTCGATGGTGAAAAGGGTTTTGTTGGAGAACTAAGGTATAACTCAAGTCAACCCATAAATTGAACATATGGTCCAGTAAGAAGTCATCGATGGCACATCTCAAAGTATTTGGTTGTGATGCACTTGGAAATGTTCCCAAGGAAAAGAGGAGAAAGCTGGACAAGAAGGAAGTCAAATGTATTTTCATTGGATACAAAGAAGGGATGAAAGGATATAAGCTCTAGGATCCTACATCAAGGAAAAAATGTACAATCAAGATGTGGTCTTCATAGAAGTCAAAGGTAAGTCCAATCCTAGGGAAGTTATTTAGACTGAGAATAATCTTGATACGGTGCAGTTTGAACTGAGGAATGAAGAAGATGATTCAGGTGAGTCGATTGAATCTGAGGAAGAGGTGGAACAACTGAATCTGATGATAAGGAGGTCAAAAAGAGTAAGAAAACCAGTCTAAAGGTATATTCCACCTGACTTTCATTATGCATTCGTGTTAACTGAAATCGACGATGAGCCCAAGTCGATTGGTGAGGAAGTCGACTTGACAAAGAGTAAACTCTGGAAGGAATCCATGGTCAGAGAGATGGAATTTTTGTACAAGAATGAGACATGGGATTTAGTCAAGTTACCTAGAGGAACAAATCTTGTCGGTAGCAAGTGGGTGTTCAAGAATAAGATGAATGTTGCAAGACAAGTCGAGAAGTTAAAAGCTCAACTGGTAGCAAAAGGATATTCCCAAGTCGAGGGAGTCGACTTCGGTGAGATTTTTTCCCTTGTTGCAAAAGTAGCTTCCATTAGAGTATTAATGTCTCTGGTTGTAGCATTTGATATGGATATAGAACAGATGGATGTGAAAACAACGTTCCTGCATGGGGACCTAGAAGAAGAAATATACATGAAACCCTGAAGGTTTTGTAGTAAATGGAAAGAAAGAGTTAGTGTGCAAACTCAAAATATCTCTTTATGGTCTAAAGCAATCGCCAAGGATGTGGTACCAAAATTTTGATACATACATTCTTAGTTTGGGATTTGTGAGAAGCAAGGATGATCACTGCATATATTCCAAGGAAGATGGTGGGAATTTAATATATGTATCTTTGTATGTCGATGACATGTTGTTGATTGGAAACAACATGGACGCAATAAAGGAGGTGAAGAAGCACTTATCCTCCAAGTTTGATATGAAGGATCTCGGTGCAACTGAATTCATTCTGGGAATGGAGATTAATATAGATCAAGCCACTAGAAAGCTCTGGTTGAATTAGACAAAGTATATTAAAATAGTTATGAACCGATTCAACATGCAGGATTACAAACCGATGAAAGTTCCAATTCCTGTGGGAGCAAGGATTATTGTTGAGGATTTTCCAAAGTCACAAGAAGAAATATAGGACATGTCACATGTTCCCTATGCAAGTGTTGTTGGTAGTCAAATGTATGCGATGGTATGCACTCGCCCAGAAATTGTCCATGCAATGGGAGTGTTGAAAAGGTACATGTCGACACCTGGAAAGGAGCACTAGATAGATTTCAAGAGAGTATTTAGGTATTTGTGTGGCACGAAGTACTATGCTATATGCTACCAAGGAATACCTAGAGGTGAGAGTGGTAAACTAGATGTACATGGATTTTTCGACGCCAACTAGGATGGTGATCTAGATTTTATGAGAAGAATGAAATGAATACAGATTATTATTAAAATATTCTTAACACAGAATAACATATATATAGTAAAATTGGTTTATATTCAATAAGGAAATAAGCCCAAACTATAAAATGCAGTGGAAAACAAGCTTGCTAGAATGGTGGCGGATTATATCTAAGAAGAGATGTGACGACTGTGCTCGTTCTCCAAAAGATCATTACAATGAGGATCTAAAGGCCTTTTTACAATAAATAGGAATGTCAAAAACCCTAGACATCCAAANAGTTAGTACATCAACTTCCCAAGGTCGTAACTTTTGCATACGATCTTTGTTTTAGGCACATGATAGCCCGTTGGAAAGGTATACCTAAGGAATACACATGTTTCTATCATAATTTGACTCTATCTATAGTTTGACTATGGCAAGCCCTAAAAATGTTGTTTAGGGCCTCAAAACAACCCCGGAAGTCACGGACCCAAAAAATAGGAAAAAAATGCCAAAGTGGAAAACTGCCAAAATGAGCCAATTGGAATAGATTGGAGGCCACCAACATCCATGTGGATCAATCATCCCCCCTTAGGAATAAATAGTCTCCATTGCATTGAGTGCCCCCATCAGATGAGGAAATTTTTGTTGAATTTGGCCCCGGGTGAGCCACTTGCCTTGGTGCAGGAGTTTCCCTACTTTGACAACTCGATAAAGATGGATCCTTTGTTGGTGAGTGCCCTTGACCTATTTTTCCACAATCTGATCATTGGATGCCTGGTGTATGCATTAAGGGTTGAGCTCTGTTGGTGTCAACTTTTCTTCTATCTCTGAGGTGTCCAATAATGGTGGGAAATAAGGTCGAAGGAGATCCACGTTGAACATTGAGTGCAAGTCAAGGAAAGGAGGAATGTTGAGCTCAAAATAATTATCACCCACAGCCTTGGTGATGTTGTATAGCTCATAATGGAGTGGGCAAAGCTTCTGATGGGGCCCTGTAAGGCATTCTTTCTGCAAGTGCAACCAAACTTTGTCTCCCACCTGAGACTTATGTGGCACTCAGTGTTGATTATGGCATTGCTTGTACTTGTCATTGGATTTCTGTAGGATATCCTGAACTTGTTGGTGGATGTGTTGGATCTTCTCGATGAGATAGGTGGCTTTGTCAACTTCATTTGGAGCAGGAGATGAATCAGCTGAGGTGACCGCAAGGGATAGTGCAACATCTATGGGACCCAATGGTTGGAATCCCAACCCCACCTGAAAAGGGTTGTGGTCGATTGAGCTATGAAAGGATCATTTGTAGCTATGTTGAACACAGGGAAGAATATCATACCATTTGTGAGGGTGATTGGAATTATACATGCGCAAGATATGTACGATCATTCAAATTATGACCTTGGTTTGGCCATCTGTCTGGGGGTGGAAGGTCGTGGATTTGGTGAGCTTGGTGTCCAGCAGTGACCAGAGGCTTGACCACAATGTGTTTATAAATTGACTATCCCGATATGAGACAATGGTTTATGGGATTCGAAAATGTACCCAGACTCGTTGAAAGAAGAGATTGGCAGTGGCCTCTACTGTTATTCTCTTCTTGCAAGTAGCAAGAATCGTCATCTTAGAAAAGCAATCAACAACCACAAAATCATAGTCATTTCCCTGCTTGGTGGATTGGAGGCCAGACATGTAGTCCATTGAGATCGATTCCCATGGCCTATCAGGGGTAGGCAGAGGGGTGTACAGGATCTGTTTCTTAGTGGTCAGTTTGGAAATAGCACAGACAGTGTAGGACATGATATACTTTCAGACCTCCTATCAAAGTTTCGGCTAGTAGAAATGTTTATGCAGCATTTCCACTTGTCTTTTTGACACCAACGTGTTCTACCACCCGCCTGTAGTGGGCTTCCTAGATCATCTTCGCTTGCTCACTTGATGGAACGCAGATATGGCCCAGATGGTACAGTAGCCCATCTTGAAGATGGAAATTAGCGACAAATGTGTTTGCACCCAACATTTGGTAGGTGGTGGCAAATTCGAGGTCTATCTCATAGAGTTGGGGCCATCCTGAGGTCTCATGATCACAAGAGTCTAGCACCGTGGTGAGTGTTGCAACTGGTGGTATGTTGAGGAAATTAGCGACGTGGTTGGTTCTTCCTATTTTATACTTGATGTTGAGGTGGAATTGTTGCAAGTATGTGGACCACTTCTGATAGAAGTCATTCTACAATTTTCTTTGTGTCTGCATGAACTGTATTGCCTTATGATCAGTGTCAATGATTGTCTCCTTCCAAAGAATGTAATGTCTCCACTATCGGTAGGCTTGCACAATGGAGTACATTTATTTGTTGTAAGTAGGGTACTTATGGACTGTTGGGCCCTTCATTTTTGAGAAATAATTGCGCAAGTTTTGAATAAGAATGAGTAGTGCAAACTTCATCAGAGGCTGGAAGGACGAATAACATAAAGCAGTTGTGAATGCTTGCGCAACACCACCTAAGAAAAAAACAGTTGCAACAGAACAAGAAGGCGAGCAAGCCAAACAGGAAAACATAACCCAGATATATATAGGACTGAATATAATTGTAAAAGGGTTGGTTAGGTTGGGTTGATGTTGTTGTCGTTCATTCAGTTCATTGGTTCACTCATTCATGAGTTGATTTGAGTTGGGTTGAGTCACATCTATCAGAGTCACCCAAGGTTTTGGGATTAGTTGTTGCTACCTGTTGTAAGTCGAGAAGAGGAGAGTCTGTAATAAACGAGACCTATT
Organism: Picea sitchensis; assembly: GCA_010110895.2. NCBI lineage: Eukaryota > Viridiplantae > Streptophyta > Pinopsida > Pinales > Pinaceae > Picea > Picea sitchensis. The sequence continues at coordinate 122,290 of SNQJ01S0002662.1, forward strand.
AGTTGGGGAATTAGAACTCTGTGGCTGAGGCCTAGATCCAAGACTCTGTACTAAATATCTCTATGTAATTATGAGTCTATAATGAAAGAAATATATCCGAGATAATATGATAAAGGAGAACCAAATTTTCAAAATAGGATGTTTCTTTGTATGTTTACTTGTGCATTACATTGTTCCTTTATGGTTTATGAGTTCTGTTTAATGGTTCTCTGCTTAAAGAACTATTCATAACGTAAGTATGTTCAATTCTTGCAATTAGATGTTTTAGATCTGATGTTACTCTTGCGCAAGAACAGGAATGAGTTCTGGATGATCTATGGATTCTCTTTGGTATTTTCCCTACCCTTCCCTATATTTCTATCTCAGCAGTGCTTCGGGTGAGACTTCTTCTCTTTGGAGGAGAAGAAAATGCCAACACTCTAGACTACATGGTACCTTTTGTTGGTAACCTAAGAAGAACCCTAGTCTGATCAAATACGTGCCAACAAAATGGTTACGTTGTAGGGACCCGTGTAAAAAGGGAACCTGTAGGAAGAATGCTACCGCCGATCCATAGATATGGCATTGATCAATGGTGGGAAATAAAGTATGATGCCTTCACATGGAAAGAAGAGGAACTAAGAAGAAAATCAGTTGGAACTACTAGGGAAGCAATCTTTTACTCGGAAAGATCAAGCGACTAGTACAAGATTTTATGGGTTAAATTCCCGGAAGAATTTTTTCACTGGATCAAGAGACTCCAAGAAGCTCTAGAGTTCCAAGGACAGGTCAAGAATATCTACGCATGGGATACCGACAAGTTAGCAGCACTCCACGGGATGGATTGCCCAGTCACACGAGCTGTGGATTTCGGGGTTAGCACAACGATAGAAGGATACATAATCGAATTTGTAGTTGAGAACCACCAGTCTTTCTCGTGAGCAGAGGAAATTTTCAAGAAAGGTGAAAGGGGAAGACTGTTAAGAGATATCTCCCTGCGGATTAAGACTTTCTTGTTGGAGGAAGGGATGTTGACTATATCCCTGACCGAGATGGCAGCGTAAACACCCTTGCTTGGGGTAGGGCGAGATGTGGTGAAAGTCATGGCATGAGAAAGGGGAAGGTGTCTTTGAAAAATAGGGGGGAAACAAAAAGAAACGGATTCAAGATATGAGCGAGCCTTGAAGAGAGCCGCCATAGTTGAAAAATGGTGTTGCAGAAAGATCAAGAAAGCTGCAAGACGGTCTCAAAAGTTGAGGAAAGAAGGAGGATCGGGAGAAATAGAGGAAATACAAATGGAAGAACTGCAGACGATGAAAATATAGGAATGAATTTCCAGTCAAATATTGAACGAGAGAGAAGAAAGGAGAGAAAGAAGTCCCTAGGAGGCGCGATGAGAAGGAGGAAGCGCGGATGTAAGAGAGGAGGAAACCAGCATGAATCTTGGAGGATAAAGGGAAGATTCAACCCCAATGATAGGAGAAATCATGAATTTGGTCGAAGAGATCATCCCAGTGGAAGCTAATGAGACCTCCCAGATCAAAGAAAACCACCTCGAAGCCAGTTGCTCTAGCTCCGAATCACCCATACCCCAAGTGCCTTCTATACAAGCAGTAAGTTCGACACTACCTTCTTATGTAAGTTTTGTTCCAGTACAATTAGTTAATTAGTCAAAACCAGGAAGTGTGAGTACAAGGAGGATATTGGGATCCCCTGTTAGATCGCAAGAAGGACAGTTAGGGTTCATATTGATATGAACAACGGGATCAACAATGGCTAGCCATATGGGAGGTTCGATCGCTAGATACCCAGAATTTTGGGGTAAGGGAGAAGAAGACATTGAATAGCACTGGTTCTTGTGTGAAGCAATCTGGAGATCTAGAGGGACTCCGGATGCAAATAAGTTGGTCAAGTTCCAGACTACCTTGAGAGGTCACGCTCTCAAGTGGTACATGAATATCATCGAACCAGGAGTGCCAGGGATGCAAGGTCAAGCATTCACACTCGACCAAGTAGGAACAAGGTTCATAGAAGAGTTAAAACTACCTCAGTCAAAACAACAGGCTCTATCTGAGCTGCGCAAGATCTATCAGAGGGAAGGTGAATCAACTTGGGAGTACAGCCAAAAGTTTAAAGATGTCATAGGGAGGTTGGCACATCCAATACACGAATAACATCAAAGGGAGTGGTACATTCAGGGACTGCTACCTCTAACTCAGATTTCACTAACGCAACAATGGATAGCCATGTTAACAGACACCTTGGAACAATCAATGAAGATCGAAGACATGGAGGGATACCCTGGGACCCTGAGAGTAACCCGACCCCCAATAGATGTGAATTTAGCGCAACTACAAGGGAAAATATCAACACTTACAAAAAATATTCAAGAGCTAATGATACCCAGATCAGGATGACCACAGGTTTGGTGCACGGGATGCTATACAGAAGGTCATTTGGTGAAAGAATGTCCACGAATAAGGGGGTTGGGACCTCTTCAGAGTTTGATTGTAACCCCACCAAGACCCACGGGAGGATTTGTGCAAGTATCGACGAACTCACCATTCCATCATCCCACCCGATATCACGCTTTCCCAGGAGGCCAAGCAGAACCAACAGCGGAATATTGTGAGATTTGTCAAACCCTTGGGCATGGACCGAGACAGTGCCCCATCATGCAAAAATATTTTTCAGTACCAAACACAGTACACTGTGAGTTTTGCGCATCCACCACACATACTACCAATCAATGTTGAGCATTGGACGCTCTTGCGGACAGGCTAGACCGAACAACATTCAGGGTGAATGAAAACCTGCAGGGACCAGGAAGAGGTCGAGGAGGTGGAGTTGGAGGAGACTTCAGAGGAGGGATAACTGGGGGAAGAGGACCAAACAGATGTTACAACTGTGATGAACAGGGTCACTTGGTTAGAGATTTCCCTCATCCAAGATGACCATGGTGCTCTCATTGTAGATCCAACGGACATGCAACCGAATAATGCCCAGAGATAATTGCAAAGTGGGAGGATAGAGCACGACAAAGAGGAACTAACCTCATCAGTTTAGAGATCAAGAGGATTTATAAGGGACAATTTCCAAACCTTAACATTGTCACTCGAGGAGGATCAAAGATAGGAGTTGATGTTGATACTCTACCTCATATTCAGAAAGCAGCACCTAAAGAAGACAAGTACGACCCCATAAAGAAAAAAATGTTCTTTAAATATTCCATAGAAGTATTCCAGAATATTCCTAATCATAAAATGCAAGAGAAACCCCCTCATCTAGTTGTATACCCTAAAGTGGCACAAGTCCCTGCTTCACCCCCTGCACCCAAAAACCCTATAGGCATACCAAGACAACCTGAGCAACCTCAAAACGCAGTTGACCTCTAGTTTCAATTATTCTCTGACATTCTGGGGAATGATCAATTGACAAAGAAGTTGTGCAATGCACTGTACCTAGTCCTAGCGAATGAAGAAACCTCATAAGAAAGGATTCGGGTTAACCTTCCTGAGAAGAGTACTCAGAGAGTTCAACGACAAAAAGTAAGAACTGGAAAAAAATTCTGACTGGTAGCCCAGTTAGATGACTTCGAAATTAAAGACGTCATGTTGGACCTAGGGTCAGATGTGAACATTCTTCCCAAGAAGACCTGGGCAGTGTTAGGCAAACCGAGACTGACATATTCCCCAATTCAGTTAAGAATGGAAAAACAATATTGTATCTTTCCCATAGGAAGATTGGAGAACGTGGAAATTGATGTAGCAGGAGTAAAAACAGTGCCTGACTTTGAAGTCATTGAGATCATGGGAGACAATGACCCCTACCCTGTGCTACTTGGCATCAATTGGGCCTACAACAATTATGCAGTAATTGACCTAAAGAAAGATACCATGACTTTTGAAGCTAAGGGAATCAAGGTAGTTCAACCTTTGGATCCATATGTAGGACCTAGGTACACATAACCAACAGACAATAATATGGAAGGAGAAGACCTAGACCAGCTATACACTATAACAGTTGAGAGAAGAAACAATTATACAAACCCCACTGTGGATGGATCAATAAGCTGGCTAACTATCCAGTCAGCAAACGAAGATTCAGAACTGGCTTTTGATAGTTGGCAACAAGGTTTGCATGAAATATTCTCAAGAATATGCACAACTATTAGAATGACGAGATGGGTTGGGACCGAAGTCAGAGAACACCCAATATACGATGGCACCTCAGATCTAGGCAAATTTTTGCAGAATATGGAAGAAACTGTGGGAAAATATCAAAGAATCTCGGTACTAGATATAGCTTTTCAAAACACCCCCGTCAGATGGTGGGCTACTCATAAAGTTTCACTCAAAACTTGGGACGAGGTGAAGCAAGCCCTCATGTACAAGTTCTAGAATAGGGAGCAACTAGAATCAAAGATGCATATCGATCTCCACGTTGCGCAATTGTTTAGCGGAGAACCGAACCCTAGGATACACATTCAGCAGTGCATGGCACAGTGGCAGGCCATGGAGATACCCTCTCACTTATGGGTTTAGGTATTCCCCCATTCTATAGGCCCAATCCCAAAAGCTTGGTTTATACATGAGGAAACTAGATGGCAGACCTGCGATTGGCAGACACTGGCAGCTCAATTTTGCAAAGACTTCTCATTTACAAGTAAGTACCCGAAGCTTGAACTAGTCCTACAAATGATTAAAGAACTTATTTTTACAGCCAATAGTAATAACAGATCAGATCTTGTAGTATGTCCCAAGCATACCCAAGAACTTCAGAGTAAACCCCACTTACCCATGATTGAAAAGCCTATAGAATGATATCAGATTAGCAAAGCTTCAAAAGTCCTAGACGAATTAGAACTAAGAAACCTAGCAATCAAAGAGACTGAGGGGAACAGAGAAATCCAAAACACCATACCTAGCCAGACTGATAGTTCCTACAATCACCCATTGAAATTGTAGAATCTTAACATAGGGACCGAAGAGCAACCCAAAATAACTTTGGTAGGCGATTACTGGGATGAGAAAACCAGTCAAGAAATACAAAGTCTAATGAGGGAATACGAAGATTTATTCCCAAATACTTTCTCATAATTGAAGGGAATCAAAGGAGTTATGGGAGAAATGAGGATTAAGTTAAAACTAAGATCCAATCCTGTCAGACATAAGCCATACCGTCTTAACCCAAGAGTAAAAGAGAAAGTCAAGAAGGAGATTGATAAGATGCTAGAAGCAAGTCTCATTTTTACAATAGAAGAAGCAGAATGGGTTAGCCCGATAGTCATTCAAAGAAAGAAAGACATTGAGGATATTAGAGATTGTGTGGACTACACAAGCCTCAATTCGGACTGTGTGCATGACCTTTCCCAACACCCTTTACCGATGAGGTTCTAGAACAAGTTGTGAGGAAGGAAGCATGCTCATTTACAGATGGATTCTGAGGATACCATCAAGTTAGGATTGTTGAAGAGGACAAGAGAAAAACCACCTTCATTACCGAATGGGGATCTTTTGCATACAATGTGATGCCATTTGGTTTAAAGAATGCCCTTGCAGTTTTCTCTAGGATTGTGATAAAAGCCTTTAGAGAGTTCATTCAAAAGTTCATATAAGTTTATATGGATGATTGGAAAATATATAGTTTGCTTAAGGAACATGTCACAATGCTAAGGCTAATGTTTGACAGATGCAAAGAGTTACAATACTCATTAAATCTTAGGAAGTGTATCTTATGTGTGCCACATGGAAATTTGTTGGGCCACATAGTCTGTCAAGAAGGATTATTGGTAGACCCAGCTAAAGTTGTGGCAATTGTGAATATGACATCACCTACAAGTATTAAAAAATTGCGCTCCACACTAGGACATACAGGCTACTATCATAGGTTCATTCGAAGATATGCCAACATTACTACACTTTTGGAAAACCTCCTGAAAAAGGCTGAAACGTTCCAATGGACTCCCGAATGTGACAGAATTTGAAACACTTAAGGAGAAACTCATTACAGCACCAATTTTGATATTCCTAGACTGGGAGAAGGAATTTCACGTCCATGGATGCTTCGGGAATTGCCTTAGGAGCTATCCTAACGCAACCTAGATATGGAGCTATGGATAACCCTATCTACTTTGTGTGTCTAAAGCTATCACAAGCAGAATGCAACTACACAACGACAGAATGGGAAGGATTAGCAATGATCTACGCTTTACAGAAATTTAGACATCATCTGTTAGGGTCTCATTTCAAATTATTTACTGATCATTCAGCATTAAAATACCTAGTTAACAAACCTGTGTTGGAGGGAAGAATTTGCAAATGGCTCCTGTTATTTCAAGAATTTTACTTTGAAGTCATCATCAAGCTAGGACGATGCAACGTCGGACCCGACCATCTATCCAGACTAGATTCAGGAGAAAGTGGCAGAGCAATGGATGACCAGCTTCCAGATGCAGATTTGTTCAGAATTAAGGCCATACCGGAATATCTGGAGGACATAGCAATCTTTCTCAGTACAAGGGCATGTCCCGAAACATATTTTGCAACCCAGAAACGCCATATGGTTGTCAGAGCAGCAGATTATCAGCTGATCGTCAAGAAATTGTACAAACTAGGACTAGACAACATCCTCAGACGATGTGTCCTAGATCATGAAAGGAAGGATATACTCTAGGAATGCCATAGTTGAATTGCAGGAGGACACGTAAGATAAAAGGCAACAACACAGAAAGTTTTACAGGCAGGACTATGGTGGGAAACACTTTTCAAAGATGCAAAAGCATACGCCAGATCATGTGATGTTTTTCAAAGAGTGGGCAAGCCGTCACACCAAGATGAACTTCCATTACAACCCGTTAGAGCGCTATAGGCATTTGAGAAATGGTCATTTGACTTCATTGGGAAAATCAACCCCACAGCTAAACATTCGAAGTCAAGGTACATCATTACTGCAACCGACTACCTTACTCGTTGGGCAGAAGTAGCAGTGGTACAGGACTGTTCGACGAATACTGCTACCAGATTCATTTTTAAAATATCATTACTCGCTTCGGATGTCCCAGGAGCCTAACCAACAATCAGGGTACTCATTTCATTAGTATTACCATAGCAACACTTACATTAGAATTTATGATTAAACATCACAAGAGAATTCCATACCACCCACAGGCCAATGGAACAGTCGAAGCCTTCAACAAAATCCTGGAAAAGGGACTAACAAAGGTCTATTGCACAAACCGACAGGACAACCAATGGTACTATGGGCCTACAGGACAACCACGAAGAAACTCCACAGATACACATTGTTCCAGCTTTTTTACGGGAAAGAGGCAGTGGTGCCTATAGATTTCATCACTCCAAGTCTACATATTACACAAGCCACACGTATGAAAGACAAAGAATCAGTGGAGCAGAGACTTGCAGAGCTACAAGAACTCGAAGAAACCATATTTCTGGAAGACTTCCATTAGTCGGTTGAAAATTCAAGAAAAAAATCTTAGCACGACCAACACATTAAGACCAAGGTATTTATACAAGGGGACAAGGTGTTACTCTACGACAACCGACACCAGAAGCATCTTGGCACACTGAGCATGCACTAGTTGGGACCCTTCATAGTTGCGAAGATCCGATCATTAGGAGCAGTTCGACTCACGCAAATGGATGGCCTACTATGACCAATATGGGTGAATGGCGCTCACCTAAAGCCCTACCTATCTCCCAACTGAGAAGAAGGAGAATCGCTCCAGTCCAACGGAGCTTGTACAATAGTTATATTTGAGTTTCATTTCCTTTCTGAAATTTTGTAAATTCAATTAATAATGTCCAGGTGCGCAGTGTTGCACCATAACACACAGATCATTTGTTTTGTTTAAGTGTTCATTGATACAGAGCTGACAAATCAGCAGTATAGAATCGAAAGCATGAGGAATTCCATTAATGACAGTCATTAAATATGACGGGGACAACCTTTGTGGTTAGAGAGGCCATGAATCACAATCCAATCTGCGTCAAAGGCCACTCAAACCCAGTCTAATCACACCCTTTATTTCCATTCTAGTACCCCAACTATTAGTTGTTAAGCCATAAAGCCACATTATGCCAAGATTCCATCGAAGTTTGCGCCATCATACCCATCCGTCAAACAGAACGGTCTCAATTCAGCCACGTCCCTACTCCACCCAAACGAGTAAATACCAAGATCGCCCAATCGGATTTACTTTGATTAAACCATCTCGTCGAACAACTCACCCCCTGTTATCTCTATACGATCATGATGAGGAGCATTTATTGCTAAAACTTACCCATTAAACCATACATAAGAATCGCATAACTCAGACGAGAAAGTATTGTTTCTAAAACAAGCATAGTGTTGATTAAGGTTGGTTGTCATTGATGTCAACCCTTGAAGAAAGCCTTGTAGCACAAAGGTTTGGGTAATGGACCCAATATTGTTTGATGTAAATATGACTCATAATTGTATTTTCATGGTTGATAAGAAGTAAATATGGATGAACTCCAAAGTGGTCCCCTTATGGTGAAAGCCCTCACGGGAAGACGCTTTGTGGAGTAAGAGAACCCATGCTTAATTATGGAATAATGAGATGA
>SNQJ01S0002662.1:130887-144675 GCA_010110895.2 Picea sitchensis
GAGAAACTAGGGGGTTGGAGCCTCCTTCCAGTTGCAGCTAGAAAACAAAGGAAGTTGGTGCTTCCAATGAATGTAATTCTTCAAGACATATAAGAAAAAGCATTATGCGGTTTTCTCCCGATTTGGGTTTCCATGTAAAACATTGGTGTACTGTGTATGTGTGTGATTGTTTATTTCTTACTGCTCATTATTGGATAATAACTCTACATTGATATAACATTTGAAGAAAAAGGATTATAATTACGCTATTACTGTTTCACCCCCCCTCTCAGTAATCCAACAATTTTTTTTAAGTGTTCATTGATACAGAGCTAACAAATCAGCAGTATAGAATCAGAAGCATGAGGAAGTACATTAATGACAGTCATTAAATATGACGGGGACAAACTTTGTGGTTGGAGAGGCCATGAATCGCAATCCAATCTGTGTCAAAGTCCACGCAAACCCAGTCCAATCACACGCTTTATTTCCATTATGGTACCCTGACTATCAGTCGTTAAGCCATAAAGCTGCATTATGCCAAGATTCCATCGAAGTTTGCACCAGTATACCCGCTCGTCAAACAGAACGGTCTCAATTCGGCCACGTCCCTACTCCACCCAAACGAGTAAATACCAAGATTTCCCAATCGGATTTACCTTGATTAAACCATCTCGTCGAACAATTCACCCCATATTACGTCTATACGGTCATGATGAGGAGCAGTTATTGCTAAAACTTACCCGTTAAACCATACATAAGAATATCATAACTCAGACGAGAAAGTATTGTTTCTAAAACAAGCATAGCCCTTTCCGAACTCAGTTGTGCAAACCAGTTAGGACCATTTCCAAAGTTGTAATTGTAGCCCTAGTTCGTAATGGCCACAGAAGCACTAATGCCTAGAGCCACAGTAAGCAGGAACACCATGACTAAAGAAGTAGTACCAGATGAGATTTGCAAACCCCGGGTCAATATTATAGGTGATCTCAAAGGGAAGATAGATCATGTCAAGCTACTCGACCTTGACCTCATGGATTCAATATTGTTTCCACAAATGCACCTAGATGTCTTTTGGGAGTTAGCTCTAGATGGAAATGGAGATATGCACTTTATACCGAAAAAGGAGTTCATCAACCTATTTCACTCCACCATCATGAACCTGAGAGACTTACCAGTCTTTGGTACCACCGCCGAAATTGCGCACTGCACGAAGTTTCTGATAAGCAGAGTGCATGACAAAAGTCTATGGTTGGATAAGTAGTATCCACTCCATGCATAAGATATACAACATCTCAATGGACTATCCTCTGAAGGAGAGGATGTGTCGAAGGGATTTCAGGGCCCCGGCAAGCATGGGAAGAAGAAAGGCAGGCTTAGCCTCTATGAGAAGTTTAACACAAAGAGAGGAGGACGCACATCAGTCATTGAACCAATAATGCCCAAAACAGTCCGGATTGGCTGCTACATCATAGCCAGAAAAGGTTATGTGGTCTTACTATAAGGGAGAATGCACTTTAGATGCGCTATCAGTCGTCGACTTCTGTACACAGGGAGGAGTGTTTAATTGTTGTAGTTTCTTGCTGGAGGAACTACTAGTAGCTTGCGAGGAGCCACGGGAGAAAGGAGGTACCTTTACCTATGGATATCTACTTGTGTCATTCGCAATGCTCAAATGGAAGTCACTTGTGGGCAGACAATCGGCAATACCAGATAAAGGACGTTTGGCGAAGATGTTTGAGCCATGGCAGTCTAGACCAGACTCGGAGAGCACAACACTCAACAACGCATCATTTTCCAAATGGTATAATGCTATGATAGACGCAACACAGAGGTCACGCATCCCACAAGAGATCATCAATAATAACACGAGGAATATTGCATTTAGCATGAACCAGCACAAAACATTCGTCTGGCCGAGACATGCCAGCAACGACCATTTCCACACATGGATGCTACCATTATATTTGGATGAGGAAGCCTTAGATAAAGAATTCATGTCATGGCCAAGAGTCAAACGAGACCAGCGTAAATTAGGAATGCATTAAATTTTTCCTGTCGAGATGCTCAATAAAAAAGACAAGGAAGCAGGAGAGGGATTGAGCTCAGGCCCTGAGCTGAAGAATCCAGACGCTCCAACAGAAATAGATTCAAAGGAGGAAGAAGAAACACTGCAGCTAGAGCAGAGGAAAATAACCCCCCCCCCACCACGACAATTTCCACCCAATGTCGTGATGTCAGGTGCACAGGTCAACCATATCCCGAGCGCTGTGCTTGGCACCGAACCAATGGTGAAGAGGCCCAGAATGGGGGTCTCACCGAAAAAACCGTTGAACCCACAACTCCTTGCATCTGCCACTCCCCAGACCCGTGCCATGACCAAAGCCACCACTATCATTGACACTCAAGATGACCCGGACCCTGAAACAATTCTGGCTACACTCATAATTGAGAAACCCCCACCACTCTAATTACCAATCCTCCTCACCGCCATTCCACATCAAACCACAACCTCTGAGTTGATGCAACTCGACCACCCAGAGAATCCCCCAAGCCCAATTCAGAAATTCCTGACCCTAACCCTAAAGCATCAAAGCAGCCCATGATGATGGATTTCCTGAATCCGAACCCCCAGGAATAGCAACCTAAGTCTTCATCAAAGGAAGAAGTCGGTCGAAGAAGAGAAGAGTTGGAACCCGACCATAACCCGCAAATCCCCTCACCACCCAAGGGTGAGGATGTCCTAGAAATCATGACGCATGATGTAGAAGCATTGGAAGATATGGAGATACCAGATGCGCACAATGAGCCAGAATCAACAACGGAGCCGGATACGACAACCATGCAAGCGCAGATGGTGTAAGTTCTCCAGAACCCCCAACAATGTGTAGAATTGACGTAGCTCTATATAACCAGAACCGAGGTTTTGACGCTCTTACCCGTAGACCTAAGATTGAGGATTGCACCAGCCCCACCAACAAAGGACAAGGTAGAAACTCGCTCAGACCATTCAAAAGGAAGTGGACTCCCACTACAGTGGTGAGTACCCACTGATGTAGCTCCATCATCTACAGACCTCATACAGTGGTCAGTGTCATAATTGTTCGGACTAATCAAAGCCTCCACAGACCAAATACAGCAAAGGCTCCAGGACACCGAGAGCTCAGCTAAGCTCGCCAGGAAAGAATAGCTATATGCATAAACATGTAGAACAAATGAAAACGTGATAGACTCCTAACCCAACACAAACTAGAAAATGTGTGGGAAAAACTTGCAAAAGCCTGGCTGGAGATTCGGAAGGTTGTGCCTGACCTACCCGAAGCCAGCGAAATAAGAGAACCAAAGCAACAGATCGAGTTGTTACAAGAGGCATGGACACAACTTGCTACATGCACAAAGAAAATACAAGAAAATTTGCAAAAAGTCCAGCAAGAAGTAGAACAACAGCCTCGACAGCTGTAGGACAAAATGGAGAGGATAATACTGCAAGGAAACAATGCTCGAGCGGAACTACATAAGCAGACATCGGACTGCACTAAAATATTCAGAGAATTCAGCGATTGGATGGGCATCATCGCTCAACGGAATCAAGTCCTAGAGGAAGTACGCACAAAGATCCAGGTGTTGAACGAGGAAGTTGTGGTCACAATGGACCCCATAGAGCAGTAGCAAAATTTCAACCAAATCCAGCAGGTCGACAATGAACTAAATTCACTCTATGAATCACAGTCCGTAGCCAAGAAAGAGATGCGCGATTTTCGACCGGTAATTCAAACCACCTATATGTAAATGCACCATGTTGACGCAATAGCTGACTCTGAATGGAATTCGTTGGTTGCATCCAATACAAAGGAGTACAGCAAAGAGACGACTAAACAGTTCCTGGCATAAGCATCACTTCTCGCTCGGAAATGGCAGGACAAAGTTGAAAGATTTCACGGAGTAAAGCACAGAGAATTACAGTTGGTTTTAGAATTGGGCCTTTCATTTGAGGAGGTAAAGGAAGAAAAGGCAAAAATAGAAGAGCTCAAAGAAGAGGAAAATCCGGATAAGGGAAAGCAACAGTTGCTCCTATAGAACGTGAAGGAACCAAGTTCTTGACTCGAGGATGAGTCAAGGATTGTGTTCGGAGCCTGTTGGGCCCTTGATTTTTGAGAAAGAATTGCGCAATTTTTGAATAAGCATGAGTTGCGCAAACTTCATTAGAGGATGGAAGGAAGAATAACATAAAGCAATTGCAGATGTTAGCACAACAAGACCTAAGCAACAAACAGTTGCAACAGAACAAGAAGGCGAGCAAGCCGAACATGAAAACATAACCCAGCTATATATAGGACTGGATATAATTGTAAAAGGGTTGGTTAGGTTGGGTTGATGTTGTTGTCATTCGTTCAGTTTGTTGGTTCACTCATTCATGAGTTGAGTAGAGTTGGGTTGAGTCACGTCTATCAGAGTCGCCCAAGGTTTTGGGATTAGTTGTTACTACCTGTTGTAAGTCGAGAAGAGGAGAGTCTGTAATAAACGAGACCTATCAATTGGGGAATTAGAACTCTGTGGCTGAGGCCTAGAGCCAAGAGTCTATACTAAATATCTCTATGTAATTCTGAGTCTATAATGCAAAACAGATCTCATAGATAATATGATAAAGGAGAACCAAATTTTCAAAATAGGATGTGTCTTTGTATGTTTACTTGTGCATTACATTGTTCCTTTATGGTTTATGAGTTATGTTTAATGGTTCTCTGTTGAAAGCGTTATTCATAACGTAAGTAGGTTCAATTCTTGTGGTTAGATGTTTCAAATCTGATGTTGCTCTTGCGCAAGAACAGGAATGAGTTCTATATGATCTATGGATTCTCTTTGGTATTTTCCCTACCCTTCCCTATATTTTTGTCTCATCAGCGCTTCGAGTGAGACTTCTTCTCTTCAGAGGAGATGAAAATGCCAACACTCTAGACTACATGGTACATTTTGTTGGTAACCTGAGAAGAACCCTGGTCTAACCAAATCCACGCCAACATGGACAGCATATGATAGTGTCTCACTATGATAAGGGTGGTTGTGTTGAGTGATAACGATGCCCACAACATAGTCTGAAGCATTTGTCTCCATCTCAAAGGGTTGTTGTCGGTCTGGTAATTAAAGTACTAGGGATAAGCACAAGTGCCACTTCAAATCATCGAACTCTTTTTGTTGGGACCAGACCCACACAAATTTTTCCTTACCACCACCCCTAGTTACTCGGTTGAGGGCCCATGCAATATGGGAGAATCCCAACATGAACATGTGGTAGAAATTGGCAAGGTCCAAGAAGCTCTGAATCTCAGTGAGTGTGGTTGGGACTGGCCATTCACGAATGACTTGGATCTTGGTTGGATCCACATGTACATCATGTTGATCAATGATGTATCCCAGGTAATGGACCATGTCCATGCCGAAGGATCATTTTTCTAAGTTGGCGTATAGCTTGTGCTACCACAGGGTGTGCAAAACCTACTGAATATGATGCAAGTGTTATGCCCAAGTCTTGTTGTAAATGAGGATATCATCCAGATACACCACTAAAAAAGTATTGGTGAATGGTCACAGGATATCATCCATCATCCTCATGAAAGTGGCTGGAGCATTTTTCAAACCAAAGGGCATGACCAACCATTCAAAAATACCTTCCTTTGATTTGAATGTGGTCTTTCAAACATTTTTCCATTCTATCGGGACCTGGTGGTAGCCAGAATTTAGATTAATCTTACTGAAGTATTTGGCCCCTCTGAGCTTATCAAGGAGGTCATCAATTCATGGAATTGGGTACTGTCTTCTGACTGTGATTTTATTCAGGGCCCCGTAATCAATGCAGAGTCACCATGTTACATATTTCTTCTATGTTAGCACGATTGGGCTCCCTCAAGGAAATGCATTCATATGGATGTGCCCCTTGTGGAGTAGTTCTTGGATCTGTCACTTGATCTCCTCATTCTCTAATAGAGAGTAGTGGTAGACTGGCCCATAGGGTCGCAGTTCACCGAGGGTCAGATCAATGGGGTGCTTGACCTAACAATGAAGAGGTTCCTCGATAGGTGAGGAGAAGATATTTGAGTATTCTTCCATGACCTTATCCACTTGATTATGGTATGTGGAGAGGTCGGCCACAGAGACCCTAGATGTGGCTGCAATATTTCTCTCATTCTGAGAGTGAATCCCTGTCTGAGAGATGACCTTCCTGCATTTCTTGGCAGAGATCAAGGAAATAACTCTAGGTGGGCCTACCTCGGATATCATGTACAATTTCTTGTTCAACGTAATAACAACACTGCGAGGCCTAGACTCATATATAGCATGATGTTTCCATAAATATGGGTGTCCCAAAAGAAAATTTCAAACTTCGAGAGGGGAAACATCACACAATACCTTGTATTTGAAGGGCTTGATGTGGTAGGATAGGTGGCATTGTTGGCTGACGCGGATGTCACTTCCTTGGTTGAGCCATCCGATGTTCTAGGGTTGCGAGTGTGGCATTTTTGGCAGAGTGAGTCGCTTGAAAACCTCTGTTGAGATGAGGTTCTTTTGGCTACCACTATCAACGATGAAGTGCAGCGGGGTACCCTTCACCCACATCTGGAAATGAAAAATGCGTTCGCCTACCTATGGCTCGTCTGGTTCACCGAGCTAGAGCTTGGTGGTAGCAACAGTAGCATTGGGTTCTACATCAATGATCTGTCTCCCCCTTTCTAGTTCTAACTCAAAGTCGAAACCCACATCTAATTCAGAGGATTTCACCTCAGCAACCAGTGACTGCTTTGAGTGGAAATCAACAGTGTTATGCCAGGGGATCTTATGGAAGTCACACCACTTCTCGGTATCTTTCTTTGTCTTTCTAGTGTCCTTCTTTACTTGCGGCTTGGACTGGTTGTCCTAAGGTTTTCTATCTTTTCTCTGTCCTTTTTTCTATGGGTTGGGGCCGCCCTTTCCTGGATTTTGCTGTGAGGGGTTCCCAGACCCAAATTGTCACATATTTTGTTTGAGCTTCTGCTCAATTTTGACGGCATATCGGTAGGCCACGCCCAAGGATGAGATGTCCATAAACTTAATTTCAGCTTGGATGTAACTATGCATACCATCGTGATACTTGAGTACCAGATGTCGCTCATAATATTTGATACCCAACTTGGTGTGCAAGGTATGGAAGATATTTGTGAACTCGAGCACTGCTTGGTCTCTTTCCTGTCGTAGTGTGGTCCATTTTCTATACAGGTCATCATAACTTCCAATAGGGTAGTATTGTTTCTTAATATCATCCCTGAAGGACTCCCAGGTGACCGATACTGTAAATAATGAGGTTTCCTCTGTTTCCTTTTTCTCACAAAAATTTTCCCACCAATCTTTGACATAGGGAATGGCTTTGAGGAGATCAAAAGTAATATTTTCTCTATTCGAGAAGTTATGGAAAGAGAAATACCCTTCTAGTATATTCAACCATTTTTCTACAGCATCTACATCTATCTGACCTTCAAATATAGGAATGTCGAAGTTGATTTGTACCTTGAAAGGGGTGGCACCTCCGTTTTAGGATGATGAGTCGTCTGTCACTAGCCACCAAAGGATTTGTGAAAAAATATCCATCATCTTGTTCCTCTATTGCATGAGGGATTCCTCAAGCAACATTTTTAAAGGATCTCTTGTCATGTCATCTTTCTTTTCTCCCTCCATGAGAGGTCTCTTGGGCATGCGAGAGATTTTTTCCTCAAGAGAAACAATCTTGAGACCTAATTCTTTGTACCCTGACCTCATTGGGGGCATGCATTAAGAACGACAAGGAGTAGACCACTCTGATACCACTGATCCAGAATTTATGAGTAGAATGAAATGAATGTAGATTATTATTAAAAGATGCTTAACACAGAATAATAATAATCTAATGATGGTTGTAGGGAATATCAATGATGGTCCAATAATGATTATCGCCAATCAATTAATTACTATCATTGAATATTTTTTATGATGAAAGTGGTGATATTTCTTTATTGTCACCTTAACATATTAATGGTGGTTGTCTTTTACCAACATCATAATATATTAATGGTGATGATCACGAATCATCACCAAAATCCCTTTTTTTTAATATATGATGGATTTGGAAGTGAATGATTTTTAGTGAAAATGACATGTTAACCAACATCGTTAAGGAAATGGCAATGATTTTATCCCATCGTCAAAATATTTAATTAAAATAATGTAATACTTATACATGTACTTGGAAAATTATATTAATAATTTTTCATATTTATTTCATGAATTTTTCATATCCATGATTTCTAATGGAGGATGCCAAGATTGATTTAAATTGAAAAAAACATTCATCGTAATTTTGAAATAGATAAATTTAATGTCACGAAAACATTGAGGAAGGAATATGAAATTTCAAATGATAGTTTATTTGTCCCTGCCCTTCTGGATGAGGGACTATTAGTAATCATTTTTTTTGTTTTGCAATAGTTGGCACGAAGAACAATGAATTTACATTGGTTTAACCCAAATTTTTAGAGGTTCATACAATCTATGTTAGAAATTCATAAAATTTAACCTAACTTTTCAATTCGACCTCTTATTTGGCCTCTTCCCAAGGCATAGGAAGACAAAATTTTACCTTATATTTGCATTAAAGGATACATTTATGTACTATTTTTACACAAACGAAGTAATTCTAGGGATGAACCTAGCATTACTTCTTAACATTAAATGTTTTCTCTATCCATAATCCATATCCAATGTTGATCTCCCACTGCCACCTTCACCACCATGCCAACATCTTGGTTCTTTGTCCCATAGAAAATCACTTGGACACACAACATCTTTCTATGTTTTCTTTCTTATGTTGGTCGCTCTTCCTTTGATCCTTGTATTTACTTTATCCCTTTCTTCAGGATGGTTTCTCTTCCTCTAATCCTTGTATTTCCTATATCCCTGTCGAATCTTGTACATGCATTTCCTTTGATCCCTGCAGACTCTTGCACATGCAGGATGGAGGTTAGAATGAATCGAATATTTGGTGGCTCAAGAATGACAGCTACACGCAATTGAAAACACCAGATTAGAGATAATTTTTTAGCGTACAACTTTACATTTTCTAAACAACACAGTGCTTGCATCCCATTGAAATTCAATGAATTCTTTATTTCAACTTGACTATATTTGATTTTGGTTTTCAATAAAAACTTTGTTAAATTCATTTACTAATTTACAAATATGAGTATATCTGGAATATTTAGTTGCAGAGAAAAATCCAAAAATATATATCTCCTACCTCTTGGCCTCATGCCCATTGTATTCTCCTTCCTCGAGATCGTAGCAATGGCCTACATGGACTTCTCCAGCTGTAATATGTTCCCTTCTCTGTGATCTACATTTAGAATGTTATATACTATATCAAATATGCATAGATTAATACATATACACTCTATCCTAATATTATTACCAATACATTAATTTATACATATTCTAATTTATACATATTTTGACTACCAGTCTATATTATTACTAATTGTTACGAGGAAAATCACTCTATGGAATGGGGTAAACCACAACAGATGGAGATCACTGCAAAAATCAACTCTAATCTCAATTATTCTATATAAACAAACATGCTAACAATACAAGATAAAGAGCCTACCTAGTCCAGACGTTTGATGACGTCCACCATTACACACTTGACTCAAAGCTATACACATGCAACTTGTCCTCAACAACCAAGATATGAAAGAATATGGTGATAATATATAAATTTATCACATATAATAGCATAATCCATCAATATTCATAACAAATATGCCTATGGAATAAAAATTCAAATATTTGCAAGACATTAATTGGACGAGAAAAGAGTATTTCCATTAAAATGTAATCAACAGAAGTGTATGAATGAAAAACTTCCGTGTTGGGAAGTTCGGAACTGAGAAACTAAGTCCCTTCCAATTGGGCCTCCACCACTTCAATCCTCCACCAAAGGCAAGCTCATGTAAGAGAGACAATGAGGTTCTCCATCAAATATGGAAGAGCTTGGGAGTTGAACAATGTGTTTAGACTTAAAAGGGAAAAGGGATGCAGACTCAATATGAGGTGAATAATTTCTCCAGAGTAACTTTGCTCTCAATATGAGGAGAGTAATTTCTCCAGAATAATTTCTCCAGAGTAATTTCTCCAGAGTAATTTCTCCTCTCTTCCACGGATTGGATATGGCCCATTTATAGCCTTCAAATGGAACTGAAGGGACGATTCAGGATGCTTCCAGTATATGGAAGGTCAAGGATTATGGAACGCGTGACGTGACATGGAAACCCGAAACCATTTTTTTTTATTTTGGGTTCAAAACTCGATGTACATGGGTTGTAATGGTGCAACCTTCATATACGCATGTTGTATAGCTGTTAGGTCACATATATGTGGAAAAATACAATTTTTAGCTATGAGAACTACAAAAAAGGGACTTAAAGTCTGCATAGGGAAATGGAAAAGGCCTTCTGAGCAAGTTGCATTAGGTGAGACAAATATTTCTATAACAAATGCCCCCTAATGTGTGAGGTCAAAGAAGTATCCGCGATGGTCGAAATACATTATAATTCCCAGAAGTGGAGTAATGGAGACCCAACTGGACAAAATGGTTTCTCATAAGAATATTAAAAATCCATAATGACTTTGTACACATGGCTGCCAATTTGAATTACCCTGTAAATCCATGTGGAAATATACCAAACAATTGTTCATGGCCATGAATAGGGAATACAAAAGTAGATACATGCCAAATGCTATCATAGTCACGAAAAAGGCCCAGTGAAAACCAGTCTCAAAATCAATCTGAAGATATTTGTATACAATGGAGTACAATATGATCTCCCATGATCACTGAATTCATATAGGTATTGGTCCAATGAATGATAGAAACAGCTCAGGAAAGATGCAACTATGAATTGGTGTCTTCAAGCCTTCTACACAATCAGCCAAAGGTGCAAGTCTACATCATGTGAATAAAGGAGTTGAGTTCGAACATAATGAGACTTTGTTTGATTACCGGTCATTAAGGTATATCATTAACAAACGTAAGGTATATAATGAGACTTTGTTTGATTACCTGCCCCTGATGACTGCAAGCCTCTAGGTACTCATAAGAATCTAGGCCTTGTTTCCAGAATAGATGGGTTGAAGTCAATGGAAGGAGACTCACTGAAAGGAGAGAATTAAGGAATCTCTCATCAGTCAGCACGAGGTACAAAGAATTAGCTTGATGATTTGGAGAAACTCGGACAAAGAACATGTTCAAGAACCACTGACCTTGTGTGTCTTTCGCATGCACCAGATGCAAGCAGTGCATGAAAAAGACCCTCTAAATAACAGCTAATAAGAAAAATTATCAACAAAGGCGAGGAGACCACCAATAAGTTTAATGGAATCCAAGACATTGCACGAATCCCAATGTGTGAATATATTTATTATCATCGAACACAAGGGAAACCCCCGAGTCAGCGACCAATGAGGAGATGTCGATTGTTGGGTTCAAGGTTACCTACACATAAGGAAAGTAGGACTAGGGTGCATGGTAGGAATACAACTTCATGTAATTATGAGACACACTGAGGGTATGGCCGACATGCAAAGTCAAGAGTTCTGAGAAATGGTCGACACAGGATGATAGACATCCTTTGAACAAGAGCATGAGACATATGGATGACTCTGACAGCATAGACTTAATGATGAAACTTTGTGATGCATAAGGCACCAATCAAACTCTCCATAGGGACTGGAAGAGTAACTAGTCGGAGGAGTAAACTTTAAGTAACGAGCTCAGCTTCCTAAGGTCATTCTAAAACCAAATTTTTGATGATAAGTGGACTCAAAAGTTTGTGATCTGTTCAAAGGTGACACGACTGCTGCCAACGTGAGATAATATTCTTTTCCCGCATGTATTTTTCTTTTTGATAGTCAAATGAATTTTATGATGCAGAGGAGGAAACGAGTGTCATGAGTAAGAAAATAGTTCCAACAATGGAACATACCTATGCTAAATGAAAGGAGGTGCATGCAGGATATGGACACTCGGGGGAATGTTTCCTCTTGGGGTATAGGGTGTCAAGCTGCACAGGATATAAACAAGGCTCTACTTGGTTGATGATGCAAACTATTGAGGTGATAGGATTATAATGCGAAAGCAAGAACCAACAATAGGCTCAATACTGCAAGCAAGAGAATGAGATGAAATTACAACTTAACTCCAAAGAATTTCATTTTTCATAAATTTAGTCCCCTGGGCCCGAAAAAGTATAAAACAATACCCAGGAGAAATCTTCTAGCCACTAGTAACAAGAATATTCCTTTTTAGAAGGTATTCTACTTGGTCTGAAAAAGGGTTAAACTTACACCAAATAAACATCCTTTCAAATCCAATTTACGAGTGTGAAAGAGACAAGTTCACTCGGCAATATTTTCACTTTTTTGAAAGAGTCGAAAAAGATCTTAAACAATACTCGAGGATGTTTTTCTAAGCAGCATATCATGGGGGAGGATAGGGCTCCTGTGCAGGACTTTTGTCAAAAGTTAGCAATTTACTGATAGCTGACACAAGCTTGGGAAAACCCAAATCTTTCCAAGTCGAGGAGGATAAAATACTCGCAGAAGTTACCTTCTCTACAATATATCGAAGAATGCTCCTTATTTGGGAGGGTGTGGAAAAAGGAATTTGAGGCTCTACAATATCATTCCAATCAATGGAAACCACCCTAGGACTTGGACGGAGCATACTCGAAGAGAGTGGAATGCTCCCTTGTTCAGAAGGTACAAGACTAGAAATTCTAATGACATGGTCGAAAGACGCATCACCCTCCAAAAGAAAAGTGGGATTGACCGAAGATTGCATCGGCAATGTCACTTCCTTAGACTTGTCACTATCCAAGAGAAGAGTGGGATCAACTGAATATTTCATCGGCACGACCACTTATTCAATTGTTGTTTGAATAGGATGCGAGACAACAAGGTTGAGAGATACATCACCCCCAAAAACATGAGTGATGTCGGTCGAGGATTGCATCAACGCGACTGTTGGTTGAACAAGATGTGAGACAACATGGTCCACAGATGCATTACTTCCCAAAATAGGAGTGGTGTTGGTCGAGTATTGCATTGACAAAACCACTATATCAACCAAATAAGGTTGGGAAACCAAAGATGACTCAAAACCCGAAGGGCCCCCAGACAACGACCACGCTTCTTGTACCACAACAGTTGCAGGGCACAAACGAGTAAGGTGATCTCCTTTGAAAATCCTACAGAGGAACTTGAGATTATGTCTTACACATATAGTCTTCTCAATCGTATGAATTCCCCCAGCATGACTTGCAGTGGCTGGTGACATGCTCCCAGCATGACTTGCAGAGGCTAGTAGAAAATATCCAACATGAATTACAGAGGTTGGTGATGAATTCCCAACATGACTAGCAGAGGTTGGTGACGATCCTTCAACATGACTAGCAGAGATTGATGATGAACCCCCAACATGACTAGCAAAGGTTGGTGATGAATCCCCAACATGACTAGCAAAGGTTTGTGATGTATGTGCAGTGTGACTAGCAGTGACTAGAGTTGTGCCCCCAACATGAATTGCAACGGCTGGTTGTTGGTCTTCAACATGACTTAAAGAGGTTGTTGACCTATCTTAAACATAACTAGTATAGGTTGGTGATATAATTCCAGTATGACTCGCAGTGACTGGACTTGTGGCGGTTGGTTGCAGCATTTGAGACAAAGGTTCCAGGAAAGACTATTTTTGAG
>SNQJ01S0002662.1:144685-160376 GCA_010110895.2 Picea sitchensis
ATGAGGCTCCAACCTCTGATAGCAAGCTAAAACTTGCAGAGAGCACCAACTCTCAGATTTCTCTAGCACCAACTAGATGGAAGCACCAACTCCTAGGTTTCTCTAGCACCAACTCCCAGAATATTTTCTAGCACCAACTAGAACTTAGAGGACTACAATCCTCCCTATCACCACCCTACCACCCTAATTGAATATTACAAAACTTACTTACTTTATCTGTCTCTGATCTAATCCGTTACAGCTCGATGTCTCATCTGCCTTCTTTAGCTTCTATGCTCTATTCGACTTCTACATATTTCTAATTCCATGCTCTATGACTCCATTGCACTCTTCTTCATCTTTTCTCTGCTCTTTCTCCTCCTACGCACCATTTTCTCTTTGTTTATCTTTTCTTCTGTGTTTTATGATCTGTGCTCCATCTACATTCTATGCATTGTGCCTCTTCTGCCCTCTTCTCATTCTCTCCACATCATACTTCTACCCGTATCTAAAGACTATCAAAAGGACCCCCTCTCTTCTCTGTTCTGCATATTTATCATGCCAAGTCCTCTGTGAGATAATCCACGCAACTCTTCATCTTCTCTGGTGGTTATGCTTAGTCTATTCGTCATCAGTGGTCATTATCCTAAGATTCTTTGGCTTCTCTGGCAGTGTGACCCTTCGTATTCTCTGTTAGAGTTGAGCTTATTATCTGTTACAATTACAGTTGATATTCTCTAACAATTATAGGAGGTCTTCTCTAACTGTTAGAGGAGGTCCTTGCAAAGAATCTCCTTGTGAACTTCACCCGCGCAAACTAGCATCGGGTGCAAGTTTCCCCCACGTGACCACTGGTTGTGACAAGACACTAATCAAAAGGGGGCTTCACGACTTCCTATTTCACAATCTCGCAAGTTATCTCTCCTTCATTCTTCGATGTCCAAACTCCCGAACTCCGAACCATATCAACGGTCCACAAACTTCTGTGATCCGACGGTCCAGAACTACTTCATGACTTTGTTCTTCGTGAAGTCTGCAGGCTGCTCGACGTAGTTCTTCCTATTCGCGATTCTGTGAATCTGCTTATTTGCTACCACATGTCCTTCCCAGCACCAATGTCTAGGATTGCCTCACGATTTTGGACTTTGTAAGTTTTCACTTCTCCTGTGCACTCTAAAAGAATTAAAGCTTGTGCACTTACCACTGGATCCAATGACGGTTGGTTCACGCACTCAGATCTAACACATGAGATATGTTCTCCTCCTCTGTGTGCTCGTTTCTCCTATATGGACTTTGATCCAACGGTCCATATTCTTCACAATGCTCGATCTGACGACCACTGTCGCTCCTCCTCCTGAGCTTACGATTTATTCTAACTTAGAATATTTTCTAAGTATTGTTGGCCCTTGGTTATGGAAGGTTGTGAAGATTAAGGAAAGAAGTGTGAACTGCGCAAAAGACAAGTTGACTGAGATTGGGTCGAAGTGACCAAAAGAGAAGAAAATATGGAGCAGAGTAAGAGAAAACAAGTCGTTGGATGGGGAGATCGAGGAAGAAAGATCAGCAAGGAAGATGGATTGTGGACGACTCGGCAAGTGGAAAGATCCACCAACAGATTCTTTGGATCACCTCGCAAGAAAGAAGGATAGACAGACTAGAGAAGCCCTGAAAATGTGGGTCAAGTTGACCTAGGGTTTTAGACACATAGAGTTTTGGTATTTAGGGTTTTGACACCTAGGTTTCAGCCTAAGGTTGTCTGAGAGTCATTGTAATGTATAAATAAAGGTCAAGAGGACCTGGGATGGGGTTGAGATTATGTATGATGAGTGATTGTTGTTATTTCTGAGAGAGAAGTATTGTGTGGTGAGAGAAGTCTGTATTTTAATATCTTCAGCTAGGTGCGAAGATCAACCCTGCAACTGGGTGCGTAGGGAGGGGAGAGGAGAAGACAAAGAAAGAGAGAGATCTGCAAGCTAAGAGTGTAGATAGAACTGTATGCTTTCATCTAATATATTATAAAGCGCAGTTCTATGGACGTATCCATAGGGAGAGGGTGAACCACGTATATCATGTTGTTGGGTGTGATTGATGTCGTGTTCTTCTGATCTCTAATATATTTTTAATGATATTGTGTTAGATCTGAGATATAGTTCACGCAGTAGGATTAAGAAAGATAAAGAATAACTAGATCTGTGTGAGAGTGTTTCCCTGGATCCTCTTTGCATTTCCTCTGGTTGTAGACACCTTTGTCCTGCAACCCCCTATAGCTACATCGGGTGAGACTGCATCTACTTTGCAGGTGTTGCTGAAATGGCTAGTAGTTAGGGCTTGTTAGTGTGTTGTTAGAACTGAACCCTAGGTCTGCCCCTGTGCCAACAAATGGTTCTGTTGTTGGGACTGGGATCTTCTCGAGCGAATGTCAAGGTGGTTTCCATCGAAGAAAGAGATTCAGAAGTGGATAGAAGAACAAGAGAAGGATTCATTGAAGCTCAGAATAAGAACCTTAATCTTAGTACAGAGGATTGGTTGGGAAGGTATATCTTTACTGATATACACGAGATTTTCTTTGGAGGAATTCATAAGGAGTTATACGAGTGGCTAGCCAGATTAGCAGATACCTAGTTTGAGATCAGACTCAAACCACCTATGGTTTGGACGTCGGCGCTGATCAAGAAGGTCAAGAGAGTTGATAACGTTGTGTCAAGAGTAGTAGATCACTGGTTTGATAGTACCATTGGAGGGTATATCACTGAGTTTTCTATTGATAGAATATAATCATATAGCCAAGAAGAGAGATATTTCTTTAAGGGACTGAGAGGAAAATTTTTACATTTCCAGAAGTTGAAGATCAAGATGCTATTGCATGAGAAGAACATCCTAAAGATACAGTAGTGGGTCAGATTGAAAAATATAATGTTCAAGAACTCAAACAGTGACAATGACACAGAGTTCGGACACATGTGTAGTGGGAGAACCTTCAGAGAAGTTCCTTTGGTGAACTTGTTTGAGAAGAATCATGAACCACCAACACAAGAAGAAGGTTTTTACAGTGGAGAAGAAGAAGAGTTACTAAATGAGGAACATTCAAGTTTCACTAGGGCAGAAGAAGGGAAGAATGAAGAACCTCGCCGAGAAGAGTCAGAAACTTCAAGGACTGCGTAGAATGTTGAAGTAAGTACTATTACACCTCTTGTTGTTTTAACAACATTAAGTAACCAGAGTAACCTAAGTTATAAGAACACTCAGAGCACTGGTCCAAGAGGTTCAGTGCATACTCAGTCAGGAACCCCAGAAAGATCTATGGTAGATGAGATGATGTTACCCACCTTTAGGGGAGATGGATCTAAAGATCCTAATCAACAATGGTTCTTATGCGAAGTTGTGTGGAGTATTAATAATGTCACCGATGAAGTTGTTAAGAGAGATCAGCTTAGTACTACCCTGAGAGACCACGCAGTGAGTTGGTACATGAAGTTCGTCCAAGGAGTTGTCCAGCCGAAATCGTTGAACGATATCAAGACTGCGTTGATTGCAGAATTCAAGAAACCCAAGTCGGATTCACAGTGCATCACAGAGTTGAAAGAAATCAAGAAGAAAGTAGTTGAACCTATTTGGGAGTTTGATCAGAGATTTAAGACCCTAACAAGTCATTTGAGTTTTCAGATTCCAGATGAACAAAATAAAGAATGTTTCATTGTTTCCCTCTTACCACACATCAGAGTCCCTCTGATGCAATAGAAGATCACTTCGCAAGCTGAGGCATTGGATATCGGCATGAAACTAGAATCATCCCCTATGGGAGATTCCAGTTCAGGTATGAGTCAAATTTTGAGTCAGCTAACTAGCTTATCATTGTAGTTCAAAGATATCAAGAAAGATAAGGGAAAATATCAAAGAGAAGATATTTGGTGTATCAGATGCAAATCAGAAGGTCATGATAAAGATAATTGTCCTCTATTCCATGAGTACTTGGCTTCAGGAGTCCCGAGCCCTTTGAATAAAGTTACTCTACCTTGGTGCGAAGTATGTAGAAATAGACATCTCCCTGGAGAATGTTATTACATGCAAAAATATGTCTAGACACCTACCAACCTTTACTTCACATTTTGTAAATATGTGGGTCATGATGAGAAATATTGTAGGGCTTATGACCTCTTGCATGAAATATCAAGAGACACATATAGAATTCAAGGCGAAGTACAACAAGAAGGAAATACTACGCAATTTAACTCCTCGGGAAGAGGAAACTTCAACCCTCGTAGTGGATTCAGAGGAAGAGGACGAGGAGGATGCATGGGCTGAGGTCAAGGTTAGATCATTTGTTATAACTATGCACATCCAGGTCACTTGGCAAGGGATTGTCAGAACCCTTGTACCACTTGCAGTTACTGCAACTCATTTCAACATGTCATAGAATATTGTCCTGCGTTGTTAGCCAAACTTCAGGAAAGACGAGGAGGGAACCAAAAAGTACAAATAATCTCAGCAGAACCTCATGGAGTGGATCCTAGAGTTGTCATTATCACTAGAGGAGGCACTACTACAAGAGAAGAAAGGGTGACTCTAGGGAATATTACAGAAGAATCTGGATTTAGAAGAGCTGCGGACAAGACACGGGAGTTTGATCCAAAGAAAGAGAAGCAAACATTTGAAAAGGCAAGAAAAGAGTTTAGAAGAGATTGGACTTCCTCATCAAAGGAACAACCAGAAGTGAGAGAATGTGGAATTCCCCTGGCCTTTGATCATTCTTCTTCACCCAGAGAAGGAAAAGAGGTAAGCATACTTATGGAATTCTTATGTGCTTGCATTGATTTGATTAAGGATGAAAAATCCATACAAGAACTACAAAATTTGATCAGACAGTATGAGATAAGAAGGGTAGATCCTCTATTGAATAAATCAATACATCAACTATACAAAAAGAGAAGAAAAAATAAGGAACTACACCTTAACGCCCAAATTGGAGATTATGATATAGATTATGTGGTCCTCGACTTAGTGTCGGAGGTCAATGTTATGATGAAGAAGACCTGGGAAATGATGGGAAAACCTAAGTTGATCTATTCCCCTATCAGTCTTAGGATGGCTAATCAGCAGGCAGTAATCCCCTTTGGTAGGTTGGAGCATGTCTCTGTGGACATCGACGGGGTAAGAACATTTGTGGACTTCAAGGTGATTGAGATAGTTGATGATAGTTTTCCTTATCCTACGTTGTTAGGAATTGATTGGGCTTTCAACAATTCCACTGTTGTTGACTTAAATAAAAGAAGAATGACATTTGAAGTTGATGGCCTTAGGTTCATTGCACCTCTAGATCCTGATGAAGGTCGACGATACACAGAACCCATTAGAGAGGAAGATCGCGCATATGAGCTAGAGAATATATATAAATTGACAGCAGGATTACATTAACCCTACAACAGATGGAAATTTAATCTAGAGAAGTGACAACGCATGCTCATTGGACTCAGAAGAATCACTGGAGAACTGGCAGAACAAAATGTATGAATTTTCTGTGCAGAGATGTGCCAGATTGACCAAGGAAGTTCATTGGATTGGCACATAAGTAAGTAACTTGACCATATTTGATGGTTTAAATCACTTAGAAACGTTCTTACTGGAATTTGAAGAAGTTTTACCAGTACAACAAAGATTGTTAGCACTAGATGAGGCTTTGAAAGCTACTCCAACAAGATGGTAGGGGACACATAAAAAGAACATCGCAGACTGGATACAATGTCGCACTTTGATGACAGTGTGATTTTCAGACAACATTGAAGGATGAAAAGTTAGATACACAGGTCAAAGTTGTCAGAAGGACCATGTGCGAGGTTGTGAGGAGGCCTGGACCAGCATTCCTCAATAACAGTGGGTGCATAAATTCATCATTACTCTTGACACAACGCCTATCAATTGGTATCTTCAAGCAGAACTACGCCTCACCACTTCAGATTGGTATAGTATGACTCATAACTTTATAGCTACATTTTCATTTGAAAGCAAGTACCCTTCAGTATATCAATCTCTACAAGTTGTCAGACAAAAATTCTTTGAAGAGGCACCTATCCTCCTTGTGGAGCAAGACGAGGATGGATGGATTGCACCTCTTCAAAAATNGGAATGTGAACATCGTAGAACTGGAAGGACAGAAAGACGTAGAAGGACCAGGAGTCAAACTACCTTTCATTGGACAGTCAATCAAAATCAAGAAAGTTAATATTGGAATAGAGCAAGCACCTAAGCTTGCTAATGTTGGGGATTTCTGGGATGATGCCACCATTGATAAGACCACAAAATTACTGCATGAATATCAGGACTTGTTCCCAACCAAGTTCACTGTTATGAAGGGCATAAAAGGGCCCATGGGAGAGATGAAGATCCCCTTGAAACCAGATGCAAGGCTGGTCAAGCAGAGACCCTACAGATTGAACCCCAAATATAAGGAGAAAGTGAGGATTGAATTAGACAGAATGTTGGAAGCAGGAATCATAGAACCTGTTGAAGAGTCAGAGTGGATCAGTTCTATGGTGGTACAAGATAAGAAGACAAGAGAGATCAGGATCTATGTAGACCTCAGGAAGTTGAATTATGTTTGTTTGCATGACCCATTCCCTACATTGTTTATAGACGAAGTGCTAGATAATGTAGGAGGACAAGAGGTATATTCCTTTACAGATGGATTTTCAGGTTATCACAAGATCAGGATTACCAAGGAAGATCACCATAAGACCACATTTGCAACAGAATGGGGTTCCTACCAGTATACAGTGATTCCTTTCGGATTGAAGAATGAACCAACCATATTTTCCAGTGTGGTGGTCGAAGCATTCAAGGAGTTTTTACATAAATTTTTGGAAGCATATTTTGATGATTGGACTATTTTTAGCCTACTGCAAAATCATATTGAATTTTTAAGACTAATGTTGGATAAGTGCAGGCAATGTCAGATTTCCCTAAATCTAAAGAAGTGCATCTTCTTTTCACCCTTTGGGATGTTGTTGGGCTATATTGTGTGTAAGCAGGGGTTGCTGGTAGATCCATCCAAGATTTCCATTATTGGTGATCTACCCCCTCCCACTTCAGTTAGACAATTGTGCACTGCGCTGGGACCTACTAGATACTACAAGAAGTTCATTAAGGGATATGCAAAGATTACAACACCCATGGAGAAGCTTCTGAAGAAAGATTGCCAGTTTCAATGGACAGAATAATGTCAGCAAAGCTTCGACACACTAAAACAGAAAATGGTTACTGCGCCTATTCTGGTTTTCCCAGATTGGAGCAAGGAATTTCATGTGCATATCGATGGATATTCTATTGCACTAGGAGCAGTGTTAGCACAACCAGGAGCAGGAGATATTGACCACTCGTTAGCCTTTGCTAGCAGGAAGCTCTCAATAGTTGAGATAAATTACACCACCACTGAGAGAGAAGGTTTAGCCATGGTGTACGCATTGCAGAAGTTTCGTCACTACTTGTTGGGAGGCCACTTTAAGATGTTCATTGATCACTCCACGTTGAAATACCTAGTCAACAAGCCATTGTTGGGGGGAAGAATATGCAGATGGCTACTGTTATTCTAGGAGTATGATTTTGAGATTGTGGTCAAGTCGGGGAGAATGAACAAGGGACCTAATCATTTATCTCAATTAGAGCATGGAGAGGAACCTACTAGTTTGGAGGATACACTAACATATGCACAGCTACTAGCCATTAGGAAGATTGATGATCACTTCACCGAGATAGTCCAGTTCTTGTCAACAGGAATGGCACCTCGACGAATACACAGTCATTCAGAAGAAACAGTTGGTAATGCGCACTGCAGATTTTTCACTTATAGTCGGACAACTATACAAGATGGGACTTGATGATATCTTGAGGAGATGCATTATGGAGGCAGAAAGACCATTGATTTTAGTAGAATCACATGAAGGCATTGCAGGAGGACACTACGCAGGGAAAGAAACAATGGAGAAGGTTCTTAGAGCTGGCCTCTAGTGGCCTACTTTACATAAAGATACCAAGGAATACTATAAAGCCTGCGATGTATGCCAAACATTTGGGAAGCCCTCCCGAAGAGATGAGATTCCTTTAGCACCACAGCTGACTTTGCAGGCATTTGTGAAATGGGCAATTGATTTCGTGGGACCTATAAACCCACTAGGGAAGCGCACAAGAGCTAGATACATCATCACTGTGACAGAGTATTTGACAAGATGGGCAGAAGCAAGAGAAGTTAAGGACTGTAGTGCAACTACAGTTGCATGATTTATATTTGAGGATATCATAACCAGGTTTGGATGCCCGAAGACCCTAATGAGTGATCAAGGCACACACTTTATTAATAAGACTATTGAATATTTGACTCAGGAATTTGAAGTTCGCCATCATAAGAATACTCCTTACCATCCACAAGCAAATGGGATGGTCGAAGCTTTCAACAAGATCTTGGAGACGGCACTGATGAAAATTTGTAGTGTGAATAGGGTTGACTAGGATTTGAGAGTACCAGTAGTGCTATGGGCCTATAGAACTACTCGCAAGAAGCTAACAATGCAGACTCCCTTTAAGTTGGTGTATGGCCTAGAAGCAGTAGTCCCTATGGAATACTTGGTTCCTAGTCTCAGAATTACAACATTCACAGATATGGATGACACTGGCATTGTTCGAGAGAGGCTTTCCCAGTTGGTAGAACTAGAAGAAGATCGGTTTATCGCAGGATTCCATCAGTAGGTATAGAAGGAACGAGAAAAGGCTTATCATGATAGGCACATCAAGAAGAAATCCTTCAAGCAAGTATATCTGGTATTGGTATATGACAGCAAGTTCATGAAGCATTAGCGAAGTTCAGGACACATTGGCTTGGGCCATATGAGGTTGTTTACGTTACATAAGTAGGAGTTGTGCAGTTGAAAACCTAAAATGGAGAATGGAAGGAAATTTTGGTGAATGGGAGTGGGTTGAAATTTTACTATGAAAACCAGCTGCCTCGTAGCTCTTAGTAGATGCATGAGAAAACTGGTCTAGGTACCAGGTGCAGTTGAAATTGGGTACTAGACACAGAAAAGACAGTCTGCACAAGGAAAGAAGGGTTGGATAGAGAAGAAAGCATAGGCTGCCCCGCGCAGTCCGAAGATGAAGAAAAATAGAAGTTTCAAACCTAAAGTGCCTCAGGATGAGTCACATGTGAGTGTTGGGGGCCTGTTGGCCCTTATTTATGGAAGGTTGTGAAGATTAAGGAAAGAAGAGAGAAGTGAAAACTGCGTGGAAGACAAGTTGACTGAGATTGGGTCGAAGTGACCAAAAGAGAAGAAAATATGGAGCGAAGTAAGAGAAAACAAGTCATTGGACGGGGAGATCGAGGAAGACAAATCAGAAAGGAAGATGGATTGTGGACGACACAACAAGCAGAAAAATCCACCAATGGATGCTTTGGATCACCTCGCAAGAAAGAAGGAAAGACGGGCTAGTGAAGCCCTGAAAACGCGGGTCAAGTTGACCTAGGGTTTTAGACACCTAGGGTTTTGGTATTTAGGGTTTTGACACCTATGTTTCAGCCTAAGGTTGTCTGAGAGTCATTGTAATGTATAAATAAAGGTAAAGAGGACCTGGGATGGGGTCGAGATTATCTATGATGAGTGATTGTTGTTATTGCCGAGAGAGAAGTATTGTGTGGTGAGAGAAGTCTGTATTGTAAGATATTTAGCCCGGTGCACAGGGAGGGGAGAGGAGAAGAGAAAGAAAGAGAGAGATCTTCAAGATAAGAGTGTAGATATAACTGTATGCTTTCATCTAATATATTATAAATCAAAGTTCAGTGGACGTAGCCCTAGGGAGAGGGTGAACCACTAATATCTTGTTGTTGTGTGTGATTGATGTCGTTTTCTTCTGATCTCTGATATACTGTTAATGCAATATTGTGTTAGATCTGAGATATAGTTCACACAGTAGGATTAAGAAAGATAAATAATAACTAGATCTATGTGAGAGTGTTTCCCTGGATCCTCTTTGCATTTCCTCTGGTTGTAGACACCTGTGAGGTGTCCTGCAACCCTCTATAGCTACTTCGATGAGACTGGATCTTCTTTGCAGGTGTTTCCGAAAGGGCCAGTAGTTAGGGATTGTTGGTGCGCTTTTAGAACTGAACCCTGGGTCTGCCCCTGTGCCAACAAGTATTCAAAGGTTTCGGCTTCTGAACCTTCTCCTGCAAAACTGGTTGAGATGTCTCATCTTCACTTTTCCTCCTGAGCTCTGTCTTCATAAAAGAGGACTTCTTTCGGTACTATCATCGTTGATTTCCTATTTTCCATCATCATTGTTGTTCTTGACATCAATGAAAAGCACACTCTTTCGGTAAACATGCCAACAATATCCCCCTTTCACATTGATGGAAACCCTGAAAGGCTACACTATTCTGCTTAGACCTCCAACTGTAGCATCCAGACCACACCTTTTTCACCCCTTTGACATCAATGTCAAAGAAAACTAAGAATGACTCTGTTCTCCCCCTAATCAGAGATACAATAAGAACTCTCCCCCTGATTATATATGCTATGGGCACTCTCCCCCTGATCAGATAGAATATTTTATCTTGGTAACAGGGTCACGTCCATCTTCTGGCGTAGATACTCAAAATGAGCCTTTGCAAGCAGTTTAGTGAAGATATCAACAATCTGATCTTTGGATGGGATATAATGCAAAGAAAAAACAGTGTTGGTTACATTTTCCCTCAAGAAGTGATACTTGGTGGGTATATTCTTGGTATTGGAGTGAAATATAGGATTCTTTGACACACTAATTGCACTAGTATTATAACAATGAATTGGGATCGGTGCAGTATACTTTACCTCCAAGTCTGCAAGTGTTTGAATCATACACAATACTTGGGTACAAGAAGTGGCAGCTGCAATGTATTCATCTTTTGTAGTCTATAAGGAAATGGAACCTTGATTCTTGCTCAATCATGCTACAAGAGAATCTCCTAAGAAGAATGCAACTCCACTCGTGCTTTTCCTTTCACCCATGGAGTTATCCCAATCAGCATCTGAATAGACTGATAATTGAAAATTTTGATTCCTAGGATACCATAGGTCATAGTTCATTGTTCCTTTCAAGTATCTAAATATTA
This sequence comes from Picea sitchensis, assembly GCA_010110895.2. Lineage (NCBI taxonomy): Eukaryota > Viridiplantae > Streptophyta > Pinopsida > Pinales > Pinaceae > Picea > Picea sitchensis. Next base: position 155,793 of record SNQJ01S0002662.1, read on the forward strand.
TTTTCACAGCTATCAAATGACTCTGTTTAGGTGCAGACTGATACCTTCCTACCATTCCAACAACATGCATTATGTCTGGACGAGAAGTTGTGATGTATAACAGCCTGCCTATCATAGACCTATATGAAATCTGGTCAACATCAGGTGAGTCATCATCCTGGCTTAACTTGCATCCAGTGACCATAGGTGTGTTCATAGGTGAAGAATCTTCCATTTGAAACTTTTTCAAAATTTCTCTTAGATATTTCTCTTGAGAAAGAAATATTCCTTCAGACCTCTAAGTAATTTGCATACCAAGAAAAAATGGTAGTTCACCTATCATAGAAATTTCAAATTCAGATTGCATGGAAGAAGCAAACTATTCTACTAAAGAAGCATTATTACTTCCGAACATGATGTCATCTACATAGACCAACACAATGAGTGAATCATTATCCTTTGTTTTGATATATATATTACAGTCAATTGTTCCTCTCTTGAACCCTTTGTCTTGAAGATACTTATCCAAACGGTAATACCAGGCATGAGGAGCTTGTTTCAACCCATATAAGGATTTCTTCAGCTGGTAGACAAAGTCAGGGTTATCTGATAGTTGGAAACCCTCTGGTTGTTCCATATAGACTTCTTATTTTAGATCTCCATTTAGAAAAGCTGACTTGACATCCATTTGATAGAATTTAAACTTCTTATTACAAGCATAGGCAAGAAACATTCTAATAGCTTCTAACCTTGCTACAGGCGCAACTGTTTCTTCAAAATCCAGTCCTTCTACTTGAGCTTACCCTTTGCAGACCAATATAGCCATATTTCTAACAATATTTTTGTAGACCCATTTGGATCCTATTACATTTTTATTTGTTGGCCTAGGAACAAGTTCCCAAGTATCATTCTATTCAATCTGATCCAGTTCCTCATTCATTGATATTAACCAATTGGCGTATTTACTGGCTTCATTAAAGTTCTTGGGTTCCTCCATGGATATGAAGGCTATATGTGATTGCTCGGTGTCTTTGATTATCCTTCTCTTGGTTTGTACAACTTTGTCTTTCTCACCAATTATCTGACTTGCGGGTTGATTCTTTTGAGTAATTCTGGAGGAAGGATTTGATGTTGATAGTTGTCTTAACTCTTCTTGTCTGGGTGTCTCTTCTCCACATGATTCATCATCTTCTTGTGACTCTGAGATTTGTTTTTCTTCATTTTCATTATTCTCATCATCTTCTTCATTTGAATTGGTGCTTACTCTCTGTTGATCTTTTACATGAGCTTCTTCATCAATTCGACCATCAATACAGTCTACTAATTTATGCATTCTTTTGTTAAAGCATCTATATCCTTTACTGTTCATTGCATATCCTAAGAAGATACTGTCATCATCTCTACCATCAAAGTTTCCCAGATGATCATCATTATTTTTGATGTAGCATTTACTTCCAAATACTTTGAAGTGTTTAATTGATGCAAGTTGACCAAACCACGGCTCATATGGAGTTTTATCACTGTTCGGCCTTAGATGCACTTTGTTTAGAATATGAGCAGTCGTGTGAATATCCTCCACCCAGAAGGTTTGTGAAATGTCCCTTTCTCTCATCATATCCCTTGCCATCTGTTGAACTGATCTATTTTGGCATTCTACAACTACATTTTGTTGAGGAGTACATGGAATAGTATATTCTCTTTTAATTCCATGTCTATCACAGACTTCTTTGAAATATCTTGACAGAAATTCTCCTCCCCTGTTTGAGTGAATTTCCTTTAACTTCCTTCCTTTTTTATTCTCATGTAACGCCTTAAACATTTTGAACTTCTCAAACGCATAAGATTTTTCTCTCAAAAAGGAAACCCACGTAAGTCTGGAGAAGTCATCAATGACCAGCATAAAGTAATGTTCTCCTCCAATTCCTTCCTTTCACGATGGTCCACACAAATCCATATGAATAATTCCAAGTGGTTTCTTTGAAGATGTGAAACTCTTCGATTTGAATTGAGCACGAGTCAACTTCCCCATTTCACAGGATTCACATACATAGTTATGATAATTAGATATTCCTGGAAGATCTTTCACAACACCTTCATTATTCAGCTTGAAAATATGATCAAAATTCAGGTATCCAAGCCTTCTGTGCCATAACCAACTTTCATCAAATTTTCTTAAGTGACATTCCTCCTTATCTTCCTTCAGAACATAGACATTATTTTCAGTTCTAACCCCTTTTGCAATCAGCTCTCCTGTGTTCACTGTTTTTATTTTACAATCTTTGGTAGTGAAAGTGACTTCACATCCTCTATCACACACCTGAATGACACTAAGAAGATTATACTTTAATACATCAACAAATAATACATCTTGAGCTTTTCCTCTTCCATTAATTAAGCTTACTATACCTTTACCTCTGATCTTTCCTAGAGCATCATTTCCAAAAGTCACATTTCCTGATTTACGTTCTTTGAGTGATAGGAACTTACTTTTGTCACTTGTCATATGACTGGAGCACCCGTTGTCAATATACCAAGGGTTCTTTAATCTTTGAGATGAAAACACTAATACACACTTGTTATCTTATTTCTTCTTCCAAACATTGATGTTTTCAACTCTATGATTTGAATCTGGCTTATAATTCTTTAGCCGACAATCTGTAGCTTTATGTCCATAATTATGGCATATGTAACATTCTGGTTCATAATAAAGGATCATAACAATTGTTATGTTTAATATGCGTCTTTTTCCTAGCCATCACATGATTTGCAGTCTGTGGTTGTTCATTACTTGGTTGTCTCAATCTTTGTTATGGAAGATATTTATTCCTTGGGTGTCTTGATTGATCATGTCTAAATCTTAAGGAACAATTTACAGCTTTGTGGCCAAAGTTAGAACAGTAAAAACAATGTCCATAGAAAAAATATTTGTACCTGGAAAATGGTTGTCTTCTTTGAGCAGGTCGATTTCTTCCATGCTGATGATTTCCTTGAGAAGAGGGTTCATTATTTCTTTATTCTATAGATTCAGTTATGGTACCTTTTTCTTCACTCCTCCTTGGCGGTTGATTATCTTCCTTTGTTTCTACGGGTTTGTTGTTGTCAATGGTTGTAGATTTGACAAACTTGATGGATTCTTTGTTGCTTGGCTAGCCACTACTTGATCCCTCTTCATAACCCAAACCAGTTTTAAACTTTGGATTCCTTTGTTGATTCATAATGGTGGCTAATCCTTCTAAGGCTTTAATGCTTGTCAAATTCTAATGATATAAGGCCTGAAATTTCTCTAGATCTTTTCTGACAGACACTACTTCAGCTTCCAATTTTTCACCTTTTGTTTCGGATTCCCTCAATTGTTGTTTGAGGATATCTTCAATCTTATTAGCTTCTTCTAGATTAACCTTCAACAGAGTAATTTCTTCAGATGGTTCATTGCATGTTTTCTCATACTTGAGTAGTAATTGTTTTTGTTTTCTTTTCTCTGAGTCTATCAATTTCTTCCATGGCACTGACAAGTTATCGTTCAAGATATCCTACTTCTTCACAATCAGAGAACTCACTTCCTATATCTTTGGTGTTTATATCTTCTAAATCTATTATCATGAAATCATTTATTTTACTTTAATAGAAGAGTCATTGTTTTCATCATCTGAAGGATCGTCATCATTGTTTACACAAAGGATTTTCTTCTTAAAATTATTCTCTTTATAGACCTTCTTAGGTTTGTGCTTCTCTTCATCTTCATATGTCTGATCCTTTCTTTTGTGAGGACACTTAGATGAAAAATGACCTATCTTACCACAGTTGAAACATTTGAAGGGCAGTTTACCTTTGTATTTTCCTGATCCTTTCGTCACTCTTCTCACAAAATTTTCTTCAATCTCATCTATATCAGAGTCTTTGTTTTTCTCTTCTTTAAAGGATGCCTCTCTTGTAGTGGATTTACCTTTTGTCATTCTCATTTCATAAGAAGTTAGGGTTCCAAGAAGTTGATCTAGTGTCAACATTTTGAGATCAGTTATTTTCTCTATAGCAAAGACCTTTGAGTTAAATCTATCAGGAAGAGATCTTAATATTTTCTGGACTAGAAAAGATTCATCTATCATTTCACCTAGACCTTTCATAGTGTTGACAAGTTCTTCTATACGTAAGAAGTACTTACTGATAGTCTCGTCTTCATCCATCTTTAACTGCTCAAATTTCAGTATGTGAGTCTGAAGTTTTGCGTCTTTCACCTTTTCATTACCTTCATAACTACTTATCATCTTGTCCCGCATAGATTTTGTTGAATCACAGTGCATGAATTTGACTAACTCGGCTTTTGCAAGTCCACGGAGTATGGCATTCATTTCTTTTTCATTAAAACTAAACTCTATATTATCATCTTTTGAGGCCAAGACTACAGGCTTCACATATCCAGTTTCAACAACATCCCAAACATCCGCACCCAAGGACATTAAATATGTTCTCATCCTTATTTTCCAAAAGGAAAAAATTGTTCCATCAAATAGAGGGGCTCTATTAGTTGAACTTCCTTCATGACTAGTCATGTTCAAGCTTATGGATCTACCTTTGATCAAAGGCACCGGCTCTGATACTAATTGTTGG
>SNQJ01S0002662.1:160386-176506 GCA_010110895.2 Picea sitchensis
GTAGAGAGCACCAACTCTCAGATTTCTCTAGCACCAACTAGATGGAAGCACCAACTCCCAGGTTTCTCTAGCACCAACTCCCAGAATATCTTCTAGCACCAACTAGAAATTAGAGGACTACAATCCTCCCTAGCACCACACTACCACTCTGATTGAATCTTACAAAACTTACTTACTCGATCTGTCTCTGATATGATCTGTTACAGCTCAATGTCTCCACTGCCTTCTTCAGCTTCTATGCTCTATTCGACTTCTGCATATTTCTGATTCCATGCTCTACGACTCCACTGCACTCTTCTTCATATTTTCTCCGCTCTTTCTCCTCTTACCCACCACTACCTCTTTGTTCATCTTTTCTTCTGTGTTTTATGCTCTGTGCTCCATCTGCATTATATGTGTTGCGCCTCTTCTGCCCTCTTCTCATTCTCTCCATAGCATACTTCTACCTGTATCTAAATACTATCAAAAGGACCCCCTCTCTTCTTTGTTCTGCATATTTTTCACGCCAAGTCCTCTTCGAGATAATCCACGCAACTCTTCGTCTTCTCTAGTGGTTATACTGAGTCTGTTCGTCATCAGTGGTCATTATCTTAATATTCTTTGGCTTCTCTGGTAGTGCGATCCTTCGTCTTCTCTGTTACAATTGAGCTTATTCTCTATGTTACAGTTACAGTTGATCTTCTCTGACAGTTACAAGAGGTCTTCTCTAACCATTATAGGAGGTCCTTGTGAAGAAGCTCCTTGTGAACTTCACCCGCACGAACTACCACTGAGTGCAAGTTTCCCCACATGACCACCGGCTATGACCACATGCTAATCAAAAGGGGTCTTCGTGAATTCATGTTTCTTGATCTTGTGAGTTATCTCTCCTCCATTCTTTGAAATCCGAACTACCGAACTCTGAACCAGATCAACAGTCCACAACCTTTTATGATCCGACAGTCCAGAACTACTTCATGCTTCGCGATGTCTGCGGGTTTCTCGACGCAGTTCTTTTGATTCATGATTCTATGAATCTTCTTATCTGCTTCCATGTGTCCTTCCCATCACCAACGGCTAGGATTGCCTTGTGATTTTGGACTTCGCGAGTTTTCACTTCTCCTGTGCACTCTAAAAGAATTAAATCCTATGCACTTACCTATGGATCCAATGAAGGTTGGTCCACGTGCTCAGATATAATGCCTGAGATCTGTTCTCCTCCTCTACGCGCTCATTTCTCCTGTCTGGACTATGATCCAATGGTCCAGATTCTTCACAGTGCTCGATCCGACGGCCACTGTCGCTCCTCCTCCTGAGTTGATGATTTCTTCCGACTTAGAATATTTTCTAAGTATTAAAAGGTTTTGGCCTCCAAACCTTCTCCTGCGAAATCAGTTGATATGTCTCGTCTTCCCTTTTCCTCCTGAGCTTTGTCTTCATAAAAGAGGACTTCTTCTGGTACTATCATCATTGCTTTCCTGTTTTCCATCATCGTTGTTGTTCTTTCCATAAATGACAAGAACACTCTTCCGGTAAACATGCCAACAACCATGTCCTTGTCTGGCAGGAAAGTATCCTCCTCCAAATGATTCATAAAGGGTTGTAAGGGCATCATCACCAAGGAATCTTCTTTCGAAGAGAAAGTGACATGACAAGGGTTACTCAGGTGAGGATATATGTTGCCCCCATACGAAGGAACTTCATGAAGTGGGTTTCCCATACTATAAAACTAACTCCCTCTAGATGAAACACCAAAGGAAAGACGAAGGTCCTTCATGGGAAAAGAGTTCGTAGGAACCGTCATATAGGAATAAGGATAGATGGACGGGATGTAATAAGTATAATGACCTCCCATTTGAGCACTTTCTCCTGGAAAAGTGAATATAGGATTGGATCCATAGGAAGGTAGATTCCAACCTCCTACTATAAGAGTTGGTTGAGGGATATGACTCGCACCAAACGAAAAGGGAGAATAAGGAGGCATCATTCCCCCAGACCCAAAACTAGGATTCACATAAGATGACGAGACAGAGGATGGCAAGTTCGAAGACATGTCTGGCATACCATGAGAAAAATGACTAGAGGCCCAAGGTATTGGCTAAGTATCATGATTCAACTTGCCACTCAGAAATACAAAAGGATTTGTCCCCATGGAATGAGAAAATACCACGGGTTGGGTAACCCTAACCGAGGGAGTCAAAGGGACTCCATTATCCATAGTAATGAAAACTCACAATGCAATGAAAAATCCTAAGGCCAACTAATAATCAGAGAGCACACCAAAGTAAATAAAAAAGGTGAATGCACACAAACATGATATAGTGGTTGAAAGGGGTCTCCCTCACTAAATTAGGTATGCCTCTCTCAAGAAGGGCTTGAGACTCCCTTCAAAATATCGGAGGTATCAGAATTAGTTATAAGGTCCCTCATGGGCTTAACAACCAGTCGGTCAGATCTCCCAGGAGAGGTAATCCTCCATAAAGGTTGTGTGGTGTCTGATCCTTATCTGACTCAGGGTACCTACAGAATAACCCCTGCAAGTAACCTATGTGGCTACCTATGTCAAGCATCTAGAACACCACAATATAACCAATGCACAGGCGAACATTCATAAGTCAGGTCCACCATATGGGTAGGGTAACAAAGCCCAAAATCTCGAAAGCATCGCCTCTCACAGAGGTAAAGGTACTAGCAAGACCCCCATATATGAATAGATCCCTACAAATATCTCTGATGCTAAGAAGGTATTGGAGGGATATCTACTCAACCAACTTCACGCGACCTCGTTCTTAACTCCGGTGTGATTGGATCCTCCTAACGTCACCAATTATACAATGGATTTCACCACTCCCTTAGTCGGACACATATGTTGAGTTTAATAGCCTTGGAGAATTTTACTCACAAGATCCTATTCCAAGGCTCTAAATCTTAAGGTAGTTTGTGAACCTTGAAAAATAAAATCATTTCTAATCAATTTTAAATTTATCAGTGTTACTTTTAGTGGCTTTGTTTACTCAAAAGGTGTGGTCGTGAAACTGATGATGTTATGACTCAGCAAGTAAAATAAATGAATATGAATATAATGCAAAGTCCTAACTTCAATTCTCAATAAATGATAAGCTTTTCAAAATGCAACTTTCAATTCAATTCTGCAATTTCAAATAAGATGCAATCTTTCCATACATGTACTAAGATCAACGATAAGAACCCAAAAGATCAAATGCCAACAATGCAAAATGTATATTTTTTGTATTTTCAATATAAAAGAATGAAAATGAAAGGACTGAACAACGGCTTGATATAAATACCCTATTCTATGAAAACAGAGATAAACCAAGTAGAATATCAAGAATCAAACACCCATCCCAATATGCAAGGACAACCAATGAAAAGGATGATGAGAAAGAAAAACCACCCGAAAATTCAACCAAACAAAGGTTTCCTATCAGTATGGAGGAACTTAATAGATATGACAGAGACCTAAGAAGACTTAGCAACCATCAAAACTTACCGAGAAAACATCAAACTCAACAATCAAGCAAAAAAGGATGATGTACGTGACTGCTTAGGAGAAAACTACATATATACGCTTTCTACAGAACGACAGCTCACGTATGTATGCATCTATCAAGGAAAAACCTGTGTATATGTATTGAAACACTGTCAAGTTAAGGATAAGTCCAAGAAACTCAAGCTCAAAATTAAAAGAGGATTTCAAGCAATTAGACGACAAGAAACTCAAGATAATCGAGAGCAATCAAAGGAGAAAAAACACTCCAAACCCCGAAAAGAATATTCCCTCCCCAGTATGGTCACCAATTCTGTTACGAGAAAAATCACTCTATGGCATGGGGTAAACCACAACAGACGGAAATGAATGCAAAAATCAACTCTAATCTCAAGTATGCTATATAAACAAACATTCTAACAAGACAAGATAAAGAACCTACATCGTCCAGACGTTCGATGAAGTCCACCGTTGAGTACTTGACTCAAATCTATACACCTGCAACTTGTCCTCAACAACCAAGATATGCAAGCATATGGTGATAATATATAAAGTTAACACATATAATAGCATAATCCATCAATATTCATAACAAATATTCCCATGGAATAACAATTCAAATATTTGCAAGACATCAATTGGACAAGAAAAGAGTATTTATATTAAAATGTAATCGTGTATGAATGACAAACTTCTGTATCGGCACGTTCGGAACCAAGAAACTAAGTCCCTTCCAACTAGGCCTCCACCAAAGGAAAGCTCATCTAAGAGAGACAATGAGTTTCTCCATCAAATAGGGAAGATCTTAGGGTTGAACACTGTGTTCAAATTTAAAAGGACAAAGGGATGCAGACTCAATATGAAGTGAATAATTTATCCATATTAATTTTTCTCTCAAAGTTGAATTCTTCTCCTCTCTTCCACAGCTTGGATATGGCCCATTTATATCCTTCAAATGGAACTGAAGGGCCGAGTCGGAACGTTTCCAGTATATGGAAGGTCAAGGATCATGGATCTCGTGACCTGACATGGAAACCTGACACCATTTTTTTAATTTTGGGCACAAAACCCAATGTATGCGGGTTGTAATGGTGCAACCTATGTATACACATGTTGTATAGATGTTAGGGCACGTATATGTGGAAAAATACAGTTTTTATCTCTGGGAACTGCAAAAAGGGACTTCAAGTCTGTATAGAGAAATGGAAAAGGCCTTCTGAGCAAGTTGCATGGGGTGAGATAAATCTTGCTATAACACTAACATGGTGACTTAACTAGTCTGATGGTGTATTAACTAGGGGTTTTCTATTTTTTTGTGTTTGCGGGTATCTATGAGGTGTCTGTCCATAAATGCAAGATATATCCTAATGGATTTGGTCTCTGATATATCATTTTCTCTCAGCGGATCGAGTTTCTAGTTCAGTCATGATTCAGAAGGTTGGAAAGTGTGGGGTAACCCGAAAGGAAGAGGGGGTAACTAAAAGGTGTGTTAATGAGGCATAGTTGGGTGCTTGCCTAAGAACCACATAGTTACGTTGGAGCATTGTGCTTCACTGACTCGGAATCAAAATACAAATTAGTAAATCCAAAATAGAACATATCGTGGCCGGGGAATTTGTGGGTATGAGTTCCATCCTTGCAATATCAAAGAAATGACCAAGTTGAATCTGCAATGTTTACTATGTGAATACATCACACTTACTGATGGACATATGGATAAAAAAAATTGGATATTTTCGCCGCATTTTACAAACTCCAAAAAGCGATAAACTCTAGTCGTGTTGATTTCCAGAGCAACGTCATACATAAACCATTTCATTTACGTTGAGCAGATAGCACACAATATGCATTACCAGTTGAAACAATATAAATATATATATATATATATATTGTAATGAAGTTGAATGGTTTGATCTAAATTATTCAAATAAAATTACATGTTCAATATCAATCAAAGTCTGGTAAGACATATATTAGCCAGTTTAAATCATACAAAAAACTTTCATCAAATGTAGTAGTAGCTACCAAGATGACAATGATATCTGCTTCACATGATTTGCATCCTTTATCTCTCTGTGCAGTTGTAGAAATCGTAATAGAGATTAGCATTATATTTCTAGAGTTGTCCTCCTGTGGAGCCAGATGCACCCTGAAAAGGTGTATTGCACATGTACATGTATAGAATCTGGCTCTCTTTACCCAAAATGTTGAAGAGGGCGTCTCCATATTCTAAACACGGTATCTAAAGATTATTGTTCGGACAACCCAAAAATTTGCAGTTCTCACCTCAGAATCGGGATAACTGGAGTTGAGTTCTATAAATAGTTGATCTGAAATCCAGGGAGACCGCATCCACACTTTTGTACACCAAAAGGAATTATTGGGAATCCAAGAATAATGAGCATCGAATTAGAAAGGCGCAACAGACATACATGTTCAACTGAATTTGTATTTAGGGGGGTCTTTGTCTCCCTTTTTGTCACATTGCAATCACTTTGGAACAGTTTGTGGTCGTCCCACCCCAAGGCTCTCTATGTCTGCATGTTAACTCTCCTCAACAATCAGCCTCCCTGCTTCTTCCTTGAGAGTCTGGAGTTGCTCTCTTCCTTCATAGTCTAGAGCTTCCCTCAAAATGGAAACTTACAGGATGTATCAAACCTTGATCCACTTGGGAGAAAACAACCAAAGGTCATGCACTCTAGAAAATGTATGCAAATCACAACTTGAATAATTGTAAATTGCAGGCACTTGTTGGAATGCCCAATTTATTTTAAACATCAAATCAATTACAAGTCCTTTATTGTCCACACGTGGGTTTCTAAGTGACAAAGTTGCCATGTGTCTTGACAAAAAAAACTATTACACTAGGTTACATATGTTTTTTAAAAGCAATGAAGAAATACAAATATTGTTGAAAAAACTCTTTTTCGCGGTTGCTAAGAAAATCTTCAACTAGTATAAGCTACATTTTTAAAAGCAATGAGGAAATACAGATATTGTTGAAAAATCCCTCTTTCATGGTTGCTAAGAAAATCTTCAACTAGTATTTTTTTTTATGCAACTACAAAACTTAATCTATATTCTAGCATCTTTGTTGAGGTCTCGTCCAAAGTTTGGATTGACAAATTTAATACACTTGCTTTACTCCCACTTTCAAGGTTGGGTTTTTATTTTTATCTTGGCTCTTCAACTTCTTCTTTTTATTTAATTCTCCCTTGTTTTATTTAAAAAAAATTGAGTTCTACGTTTTGATTGCATATGGAATCTCCTATCGTATCGTATCACGTGGTCTCTGCTATTAAAAAAATTGTTACAAACTCATCCCTGTGATTAGAAAAATTGTTACAAACTCAATCATAGGTTGTAGAGGTATGTTTTTATAGTAAGAAAACATGTTGGGTACCTGTCAAAAGGTGTTATGACAATAAGTTGCTCAATATAATATGTAGCAGAAATGTTGTCAAAATTATTGGAGTTGGGTGCTATGAAAATTTTTCCATAAACTTCATAAGGCCATGTCTCCAAGAATTTATATGTGGATGCCATGTCTCACATAATTTATATGTTCAATTGGCATTTGTTTCTTGATGTCATGTTTATCGTAGTGAACATGTAATTGGATCATATTCCGTACTTGAAAAAAATATGGGAACATGTAATTGGATCATATTCCGTACTTGCAAAAAATATGGGCAGCTAGAGGTGGAATCACTCGTATAATTAGAAGAACAAAACACTACAAATGACATATTAAAAAAAAGGATGGTTGAAATTATGTTTTCTTGCTATATGCAACCTCGACTTTGTTTTTCTCAGATTGGAAAACACCCATCTTGGCAGATGGTCCACACATAAATTTCTTCTGGACTCTCATTCCATTGTCTTTTTATTCTTTAATTTTTTGTGAGTTTATTATTAATTATGTTTCTCATTCAATTTATAATAATAAAAAGATATTTGATACTTTTTAACACATATATTTCTTAATAATCAGCTTAATAAATGGTAAAAACAATAAATAAATGGTACATGGTATTACTTGCTTTATGGTTTGGTGATGAAACTTGTAATCTTCGGCTTTGACAGATGTATATCGAGTCCAGAAAAAATAAAATGAGAAGACTATTTTATGATGCATATCATTAATAGGATCTTCAGACTTGGCTTCATGCTTAGCTATGATTAAATAAATGTTATACGTTTTAAAACCTCTGTGGACTTGGCTTCATGCTTAACCATGGTCAAATAAATGTGATATGTTTTAAAAGCTCTCGTGGATCTCTAGAGCTAACTTATGAGAACCATAGCTATGACAATTTCAATTATTCCCTATTTAAACAAAAGTCTCTACACAATACACAATTCACAGGGACTTGTTGCCTTTGCATCTCCCTTTGTTCTTTGAAAGCAACTTCCTTTAACATATGTTGGAATAAAATAGGTGAATCTCAAGAAATCATGAAAACTTAAAACGTTATATATGAGAAAAAAAAAAAATTAAAAATATAATGATATTTTTTTAATTACATTTATATGGTTTTCTAAAATGTAAAATAAAATGATATGTTCCAAATAATTAATAATTATTATTAAATTTCAAAATTAGTGTATTAAAGTTGTCATAAATATAAAGATAAGAGGAATGATGTTTTGATTATATTAATGTTTATAGAAAATATTTACATATTGATCTATTATTACATATAATTTTAACTTTTATGAAGAGATTTTTTAAAATTTTTAATGATTATATATATTTATATATATAGATATATATATTTATATTGGTAATTTTTTATTAATTAAAAGATTGTAGCTAAGGCACACAATGAGATTTTACAAAATAGTAGGTAGCCATGATGTGGTTATTCAAAATCTTGGTGAGACTTTCTAAATAATTTGTTACAATCCTTCCAAAACTTAGTAGAAGCCCATAATTCTATAAACACATATATGACTTTTTAAATAATTTGTTACAATCCCTCCAAAACTTAGTAGAAGCCCATAATTCTATAGACGCATATATGAGTTATGCCAAGACCAAAAACTAAAAGCATACTAAAGAGAACATGGTTGTCATAGAATTAGATAGTATTGAAAATGATTACTATATTTCCTTATATTTTTGTTCTAGGGATTCTTGATATTGTGTAGGATGTTTTTAGTTCTCAGTGTTTGGAAAGGGGGGGGGCTAAATTTAGTTGGAGCCAAGGAGGTCCTAAAAAAGAAGTGGTTGCATTCATATCATTTTGTTTTTTAGAGGTTGAAGTATCATGTTGTCGCCTTGTTTTTCTAACCTGTGCAGTGAATGTGTCCAACTACTCCTTCTAAGTGACCATCATTCCCATGGGTAATTCAAATTTTAAATTGAGACTACATTCAATTTTTTGGTACTCCTAAATGTGGGTATGGAGCGCAGTGTATAATTCAATGAGTGTTCTGTCATACCATTGTAGAGAAGAATAAATATGATGAATCTTGTTGGGATCCATGATCTCCTAACCTGAACCCACAAATTGAAGATTCCAATACTTGTTGGTTGTGTGAAATAGGTACCAATCATGAGAACTCCCCTCTTTATATATTGATACTATGTGTTATATAGCACAAGATTTGAAGGACAAAGGGAATGGTTCCCTAATGAAGAGAGGATCCAAACACAACATAGAAATGGGGAGCAGTGAACTGGAACTAAGAAACCAAGATCTAGAGAGGATCCACACCAGAAAATAGACAAAGGGTCGATACAAAATTATAATTAGAGACCAGGAATCCCTAGCTAACTAGAGGAGATGAAGGAGCCAGGGAGGGAGCTATTAAATTTTCATCAACCAAAGCCAATTGTAGAACTTCCAAATTGGAATGACCAGAATTTGTAATTGAACCTAACTAAAAGAAATCTGTGTTTCAAGATTCACTTCATACCTGAACAAAAAGAATGATTGGGGTGGAGGCCCTACACTGAGATGCCAGTATTCAACTTCTCCATGCACTAGCATAGCCAAATGAAATTGACAACGTGTGCTAAAAAACATAAACCAACACATCATTATCCCATCATGGAACCCATAAGTTGGAGTGGAGTGTTCATTACCGAAGTTGGTCATTGAATGAGAAATTTCTCGGGGGTGAGGGAGGTTTGTATGAGTTGTCCTTTATAAGTGGGATCCTTGGGGAAGTCATGTTCCACTTGTTTCAATGATTGTAATTCCCAAAGGTGGAAAATAATTTGGAAATGGATATTAATAATATGATTATTATTAATATAATGATCATCCCCCCCATTTTCCTTAACATCCAAATTGGCTCTTAAGTCTTCCTCACCATTGTGTTCATGCAGAACATGATACCATTTCAATCCTTCAATTTTTTGACAAAGATATTAGGTCCTTTCCATAATTGAGGCAAGATGGATTTTAGATGGAATTGAGTTGAAGATCATGTGTTGCATAATTAACTAGGAGTCCCCCAAAATTATGAGTTTCTTGATAAACATGGAAATAGCCAAGATGAATCCTTTCAAAAAGGCATATGCTTTCGCATGATTGTTGGCCATGACTCCAAGATTCCATTCAAAAAAAATTCTAATTCACCTTAGCACTGTAGATAGCCCCCCCGCATCAGTTTCTCTATAGTGAAAAATTATATAATATTGATCAAATATTTCTTAAATTTTTTATATCAAAATTTATTTATTAAAATTATAAATTTAAATGAAATATTTATAATGTAAAAATCAATTCTTCTATAGCAATCATCCAATTTTAACTCAATTGTTTCACCATTTTCTTTATTTTTTAAGTCGCCTAATTTTACTCAACCATGGTCAAAAAATTCACCTTGGTTTCCAATTTTGATAAGTTTCCAAGTTCAACAACGGTTCATTATTAAAGACAAAAAATTTAGCTTGTGGGTCATTGTGTTTTGGGAGTTACACTCCGTGAAAAATAGGGTTTTTGGCTAGTCCTAAAACTAGTCTAAACAGGTGTTTCAGATAAAAATGTCATAACTTCTTCATAACAGATATAAATTAAGTAAGACTAAATGTATTGGTTAGAGTACAATTTGTAGTATGTTGTGTACCATTTTCAGATACATACATAAAATATTACATGCGGGGCATGATATACAAGTTCTCTCTCTAGAATAATCTAGAATTCAACAAGGTATGTCATTTTTGCTATAACTTCTTTTCTGGGAGGTTCCAAGTAGTGAAACCTAGAGGAATTGCACAAAAGACATTGAAGAACATTGTGTACTATTTTCAGATCTTTGTTCATTATAGGTACATAGTTATGATTATTTCAAGTTAGGGTTGTTGACTAATCCAAAATTATTCATGTGAGACTAAAGTAAAGTTTGATGAAAATGCTAGTCTCTTGTTGTTAAAGTTAAAGAAGGTTTGCAGGTATGTGATAATATACACCAAGTTTGTTACAGAGTTACAAATCAGATTTGGATGATGAAATTAATGAGGGATTTTGGTTGAGGTATGTTACAGATAGAGGTTGTAAAACAATGAGGTTGTGACACATGGTTTGATGTAATGGTTTATGGTATTTGTTTATGGATAGTGTGATGTATTGCTAGAGAAATTTTGATGGTTATATTGGTATATGTATTTGGTATATGGTTGAGGTACATGTAGGGTACATGGTTAAGACAAGTAGTTGATGATTTGGCACATACGTGAGGTGTATAGTTGATGATGTTGGTACATCTTGATGAGTCATAGTTGATGTGTAGTTGATGCATGATTGGTACATAATTGGTACATGGTTGGAGGCACTTGTTAGTAGTATTGTTGACACATGGTTTATGGATGATGTAGCATACTTTTCTTGGTATATTATTAGAAGTGCATATTGATCTTGGTGATGATTATGAGTTGTTGTGATATGCTTGGTTGATGCACATATTGGTGATATTATGCATATGTTTGAGAGTTGTCTTGGTGTTTGATCTTGGTGAGTATATCTGATTTGGTTGATAAGATTGATGAGACATGTTGTTGTGGTAGGTTGTTTGGACAGGTTATTGTGATAACTTATTTGTACAGGTTTGGTGCATGGTTGATGCACTTGTTTATGGCATAGGTTGAGGTACAGGTTGATGTATGGTACATGTTGGCACAGGTTATTGGTACAGGTTGTTTACATTTTATTGGTACAGGTTGATTGCAGATTGTTTGGTACATGTTGTTACAGGTTGTTTGGTGTATGTTGATTGGTACAGGTTTACAACAGTATATCTCATAGTGATAGTGTGACAGTGGTCCCATCATTCTATTTATATTTCAAGGCGGTTGGATGGGGCAAGGATAGGTGGTTGTAGCCACCGTCCGATTGTATTCGGAGAACATATGGGGTTGTAGCCTTCTTCTGGTTGTATCCAAAGAATTGGGGATTTGGAGCTTCCCTCGGGTTGTAGCCTAAGAAACTAGGGGGTTGGAGCCTCCTTCCAATTGTAGCTAGAGAATTGGAAGTTGGTACTTCCTTGAATGTAATTATTGAGATATAAGAAAAGCATTATGTGGTTTTCTCCCGCATTGGGTTTCCAAGTAAATATTGGTGTATTGTGCATTGTGTGGATGTGTTTGTTATTGTTTATTATGCACCGATGAATGTTAATGCTTATGATACAGTAATATATTGTTGATGAGCAAATGAACATGGTTGAATAAGTAAAAGAATATACTTTGTGGTTTAAAAGATTAATAATTGGTATAATTTCTCATTACTGATTCACCCCCCCTCTTAGTAATCCAACAAGTTGTACATAAATTCGTCTAAAATGGATCCATAATACGCCATGGTGATCATTATCAATGGAGTATGTCACGAATTTTTTAATATGTTGTATTATGAAGAGGAATTTAATAGTAAAAAATGTCAATATTTTAACATTTAATTTTTTAAATTAAAATTTATTGGATATAAACATAATTATGAATATAAATATATATTAAGTATATATTTGAATAATGTATCAATTTCATTTAGTTTGGGTGGTTGGGAGGAATGATTTTTATCCTCCCCACTCAGGTTCAACTCTTGCAAGTGACATGTTGAGCTCTTAACAAGTATGGTGTTGTAATGGCTTCAAGCCATGTTGTTGGCCAGCCTTATGCCCTAAATATTCTACGGTTTACCCTAGGTACCATCATCAAAATGAGGGGAAACACTCAGGGGTTTTCCTCAAACACTATAATATAGAAAAAAAAAATATTTGAATATCTCGATGTAATATCTAGTGTGCACGATTAAATCATTAGAAGAAGTATTATCTATTACCTCCTCCACATCAAGTTCATTCTCCACACTATACATATTGTCTCCTTTGATCAATATAGCCAACCAAGCCCCTCATCTAGTAAACCCCTTCACCCAAATTCCTTTATTCATCCCACCACTTGGTGTCGTTGTGAATCTATTGATGGAAACACTTCCACTTCCAAAGCCTACCTTAGGGATACCAATGTGCTCGTATCTTTCACCCCCATCATTAGGTCCATTTTAGGGACCCTCCCCACATGTAATCTTTAACTCAGTTGCATCTCAAAATACCTCCACATATGTAGCCACAGAACCAATAATGCTTTCCGTGACCCCAAGTACACCAAGGGCCAACAAAACTATTGGGGGGGAGAATAAGAAATTAGGGGGCACCAATACCCCTAGTTTGATTACAACCACTTAGACCATTTTTTATGTTCACATTGCTATCCATACATAATTTCAAAGGTTTAGGAGGTAGATAGTCACAAAAAGACTCAAAAGGAAGAGACTCAGTAGGAGTCTAAGAGAAGCAAGCAGGGAGGTAGTGAAGAGAACTTGGCTCTTTTCAGTAAGATAAGGAAGGGTAAAGGAAATAGTTCTAACAACAAAGTTAACAATGATGGAGGTTGATCACAGCTAGGGAAGAAGAAGGACTTGAGTAAAATCAAGTGCTTCTCATGTCATAAGAATGGACATTATGCATCTCAATTTCTAGAGTAGAAGAAGAAGGGTAATGGAAAGACGACAACAACATCAACAAAGACATAGCTTGATGAGATTGCAATGAATTTTTAGAAGGACTACTCATTGGTTTCTTGCCTTCCTACCAACACAACTGTGAGGAGTACTTGGTTCTTGGACAATGGTGCATCTCATCATATGACAGAGTCACAAGAGCTATTTAGCAGTTTGATGGAGAGGGACTTAGATCTTCATGTGAAACTTCATGATGATTCCAAGTATGCAATGAAGGGAGAGGGAATAGTTACATTCTAGCTTGAGTCAAGAGGTTCATTAGATGCCCATTATGTTCTTTACTTACAAAGTTTGAAGAATAATTTTCTTTTAGTCTTAACTATGGAGGATATGGGTTTTGTCATTACTTTTCAGAGAGGGAAAGTACTTATACATCCACAGAAAGATAGCCTAGACAACGCAATGATCGTTGGGGTTAGAGAAGGCACTTTATGTAGGTTGTAGGGAAATCTTGTTCATGCCTTGGTACACGACAGTGACATCCTATGTGAGTTGTGGCACAGGAGGTTGGGAGACCTACATATAGGGCATTGTCAATTCTAAGGGGGATTTTTGCAAGTCTTCCATAGTTCATAATTGAGAAGCAAGGAGTATACAAATTATGTGCACTTGGAAAGAATGCCAAGGATGTTTTTCCTAGTATATATTAGGAGTCATCAATGGTGATAGAGGACGAGGAGTAGCAGGCTCTGAAGGATGAGCAACAGTCAAAAATTCATACTTCAGGTGAGGATTTATCCCCTTCCAATCCTATCAGGAGACCCCGGTGGCTATTACAGACATTGAGGGATGTTGGTGAGGCTCCTAGGAGAGTGGTTAGAGAGTGAATTCCTCCAAATAATTTTATGAACTATATGGCTCTTACTAGTAGCATCATTGATGTTGAGCCTTCCAGTTTGAGGAAGCAACATATCAGTAGGTATTGCAAGATGCCATGGTAGAGGAGAACACCTCTATTATGAGGAATGATATTTGGGACATAGTTCCAAGACCGGAGGGGAATTCAATTATGAGTTCCAGGTGGCTATACAAGATCAAGAATGTTGCAGATGGTATCACTGAGAAGTTCAAAGCGAGTTTTGTGGCGAGAGGGTTATCCCAAAAAGAGGGAGTGGACTATGAGGAGACATTTTATCCAGTCACCAAGTATGCTTCTATTCGAGCTATTATTTCTATTACTTCATTTATGAGGTGGAGGATACATCAGATGGATGTGAAATAGAATTCCTCAACAAGATCATTGAGGAAGTGTAAGTTTTAAACATGTGGAGTAAAGCAATGCATATAGATCCTTAAGCAAAACAACATTTAATCAATGGCTCATACACATAGTACACAGAGATTTATACCGGAAACCCTCAACCAGGGAAAACCTTTCTTATATTCATTATATCGAATTTCACCATTCACCATACATATATACAATTCTTTTAGGTATTCCGTAGATACCAAAACCCTAATCCCTTAATCTAGGATTAATTTAGAAACCCGCTAAAAATAGCAAAAACCGCCCAAAAACAAAATTTAGGGGCGCTATGCGTAACTAGGGGGGGCATACCTGGCCCCCCCTGGGACCCCCACTAGGAAGAGCCCAGTGCACACGACACCAAGAGAACTACTAGAGGGATCATCAGACGCAGTTGTCGAATCTGACACACCCACACACACACATGCAAAGAATATAACACATACCCAAAATTCTCCCACTTGTTGTTGTCTTTGCATCCAGGGGTCCACAGGATTATATAGTCAACAATCCAGGGCAGAAATGCCCATTGTTACTCTACACCAAGAGAAACTTTTTGTGCTCATAGAATTTTTCAATGAATCTGCAACATTCTTCAAAGTGTCAACCTTTTCCAGCAACACCTTCTTTTCTTCAACCATGTCTCTCACAAAGTGATACTGAACATCAATATGCTTTGTCTTCGAATGATAAGCTGGGTTGTTTTCTAGGAATATTTCACTATGACTGTCACAATATAATCTCACTGCTTGTTGTACCAACCCAATACCTAAACACAATCTATGTAACCATACTACTTCCTTGCTTGCATGAGTGGCTGCCATGTATTAATCTTCTATAGTTAAGAGTGCCACTACAGCCTGTATTTTGATCATCCAACTGATTTCTCCTCCAAATAGTTTTAAACACATACCCACTTGTAGATATTCTCAATCCATATCTCCAACCCAGTCTGCATCAACAAAGCCATGTATATCCACCACTCTGTCCAATCTTGGTCTTCCATGGTAGCAAAATCCATAATTTGTAGTGTCATGCAAATACCTGAAGACCCTCTTTACTGTTGTCCAATGCTCCTTCCCTGGTTTTGAGATATACCTGCTCAAAAATCGCACTACATGTGCAATGTTCGGTCTAGTATAGACCATTGCATACATCAAACTGCAACTGCACTGGCATATGGAACATGGGACATGTCCTCTTCTTCTTCCTGTGTCTTGGGACACTGATCTGCAGATAACTTTACACCTATAGGAATAGGAACCTTGATCGGTTTACTTCCATGCATATTAAACCTATGCAATCTCGTCTCAACATATTTACTCTGATTCAACCAGAGTTTCTTGTTTGCAT
>SNQJ01S0002662.1:176556-193587 GCA_010110895.2 Picea sitchensis
CTTTTAATTTCCATTCCCAGAATGAAGTTAGCAGCACCGAGATCCTTCATGTAAAATTTGGAAGATAGTTGTAATTTCACCTCCTTGATAACATCCATGTTATTTCCTACTAACAACATGTCATCAACATACAACACTACATAAATGAAGTGATTACCAACCTGCTTGGAATATACACAGTGATCAGCCCTACTTCTCACAAATCTCAATCCAAGGATGTATGTGTCAAACTTTTGGTACCACATCCTAGGTGATTGCTTCAGACCATATAGTGACTTCTTTAGCTTACAGACCAGCTCTTTCTTTCCCTTCACTACAAATCCTTTTGGCTGCTTCATGTAGATTTCTTCTTCCAGATCGCCATGTAGGAATGTTGTCTTCACATCCATTTGTTACTATTCAAAATCAAAAGCAGCGGCAATATATAAAAGAAATATAATAGAATTTAACTTAGAAACAGGAGAAAAAATCTCACCAAAGTCAATTCCCTCTACCTGTGAATAACCTTTTTCTACTAACTGATCTTTGTGTTTCTCCACTTTTCCTTCTGCATTAAACTTCTTCTTAAACAACCATTTGCTACCAACAGATTTTCTTCTAGCTAGAAACTCAACTATATCTCATGCCTCATTCTTATCCAAGGCATCCATTTCTTCGACCATGGCCTTCTTCCATTGTTTGTTATCCTTTGAATTCGTTGTTTCCCTCACAGTTCTAGGATCATCATCAGTAATAGATAAAGAAAAATTGGAACGGAAATTAGGTAGACTATACCTTTCTGGTTGCCTTCTTTCTCTCACTGATCTCCTCAATACTGGGGTATGAGGTTCTTCTTCTTCTTTTGCTTCATCTTCTTCAGATGATTCAGATTTTGCATCATCCAACACTAGCTCTATTTTCTCAGGTTTGTCTTGCTTTGGTAGGAATTCCCATTTGGATACATATTTTACCTCTCTAAAAACAACATCCCAACTGTAAACAGTCTTCTTAGTTTCTAGGTTCAAAAGATTATAGCCTTTCACACCATCTTTATAACGAATAAAGATACACTTTTCAGCTTTTTTATCCAACTTACTCCTATTTTCCTTTGGAACATGTACATAAGCATCACAAACAAACACTCTAAGATGTTGAAGAGAAGGTTTATTTTCAGTCCATACCTCGTGTGGAGTTTTATCATCCAACGTTGATAAAGGTGATCGATTGACTAGGTAACATGTTGTACCCACTGCCTCTACCCAAAATTCATGTCCTAACTCGGCAACATTGAGCATGCTCCTTTCTTTTTCCATCGGTGTCATGTTCATCCTTTCTACAACTCCATTCTGTTGAGGATTGTATGGAGTAATCTTCTGCCTTGCTATACCACACTTCTTATAGAATTCTTTGAATTCATTTCCACAGAATTCTCCACCATTATTTGTCCTCAATACCTTTATTTTCTTCTCTGTCTGATTTTCTACCAGAGCCTTAAACTCTTTAAATTTATCAAATACCTCAGA
The DNA here is from genome assembly GCA_010110895.2 of Picea sitchensis. Taxonomy (NCBI): domain Eukaryota; kingdom Viridiplantae; phylum Streptophyta; class Pinopsida; order Pinales; family Pinaceae; genus Picea; species Picea sitchensis. The sequence goes on from SNQJ01S0002662.1 coordinate 178,059, forward strand.
TTTCTTTCTAAGAAAATAAATCCATGTGTTTTTTGAGAAATCATCTATGAATTAAACATAATACACAGAATTACCTAGGGATGGAATAGGAACAGGTCCAAACACATCACTTGTATCAACTCTAAGATCTCCTTTTCTCTTGTAGCACCAGATGGGAATCTTACTCGATTTTGTTTTCCATATATGAAATTTTCATAGAAATCAAAATCCAGAGTGAAATTAGACATACCTTCAACCATACATTTACCATGTAGTGTTCGAAGGCCCTTTTCTCCAATATGTCCCAGTCTTTGATGCCACAACATGGTCTTATTTCCAGGGACAATATCGGTCTTGTCTTCTTTATTTCTTTGCTCAGGGACAACAGAACTGTTACACCCATTAGTATAAGTGCTTCCCAACAAATTGTATAGATTTCCACACCAAACTCCCCTCATCAACACCATTTATCCTTGTACCATCTTGCAAGTGTTCTTTCCAAATACAGTATCCACTCCTGCATCATCCAACTTACTTACAGATATTAGGCTCCTAGAAAGTTTTGGAATGTGTAGAACCCTAGGGAGAGTTCTAATCCTTCCATATTTTAGCAACAACTTAACCCTTCTACATCCCATGATTTTGGTTGTTGAGTCATCTTCTAGGAATACATCACCACCATCGTATTTTTCATATTCAAAGAACCACTCCCTGTGAGGAGTCATATGGTATGACGCACTTGATTCGATCAAACATGCATCATGGTCTACATGTGTACCTGTAGATGCCAAGTAAACATCACCTCCTTCTTCAGTGGAGTTTTTTGCCTCTGTGGAAGAGGTACTATCAAATCCCTTTGGTTTATCATCCTTCTTAGACTTGCAATATTTCTTATAATGCCCTATTTTACCACACTTCCAACATTTCCTCAAATATTTTCCTAGAGACTTAGATCTACATGTAGATTTAGATCTCCCCCCCCCCCCCTGAAGACTTACCATGATTCATGTCTTGAGTACGACCTCTTACAAATAAAGCATATGTGCTATGACCATCCATGTTTTTCCACCTCATCTCTTCAGATAATAAGGATGCAACTACATCCTCATATTTCAATGTAGATTGAGTGGTACTACCAACTACTACAACCAGATTATCCCAAGAGTATGGCAAAGAACATAACAAAGTAATACACTTATCTTCTTCTGTAATCATAATATTAACAGGTACAAGTTAACTTACCATAGTATTAAAGGCATTTAGATGTTCTGTCACAGAATCTCCATCTTTCATCCTAAGATGATACAGATTATTTTGAAGAAACAACTTGTTTACTAGGGACTTTGATTGATACAAATTCCCTAACTTATCCCATAGTTCCTTGGTTGTAGATTCTCCTGAGACATTCAACAACATCGAATCTTCCAGGCAGAGTCGAATAGTACTCCTTGTTCTTCTGTCCAACTTCTCCCAATCTTCTTTTGACATACCAGTAGGTGGTGTACTAGTAGTTTGTGTACTAGTAGGTTGTGTACCAGTAACTTGTGTGCTAGTACACGGTGTACCAGTAGGTTGTGTACCAGGATCCACAATGATCCATTGTTCTTTTTCTACAAGAAGGTCCTCCATCTTGACCTTCCATAGCTCAATTTTTTTACCGTTGAACTTATCTATCTCAATTCTAGAAGATCTCACCATTCCTCTTTCTACACTTGAATCACCACTGCAAAAGATCCCACTAAACCCAGGTTTATCGCAGACCCAAGATAAAATTGATCTATCAAGACCGAGCCAAACCCTCAACAACAAAGGCATACCTCTGAAGCCAAAAATAAGCTTTGATACCACATGTAAGTTTTAAACCTGTGAAGTAAAGAAATGCACATAGATTCTTAAGAAAAACAGAATCTAATCAATGGCTCATACACATAGTACACAGAGATTTATATCGGAAACCCTCAACTAGGGAAAACCATTCTTATATTCATTATATCGAATTTCACCATTCACCATACAATATATACAATGTTTTTACGTATTTCGTAGATACCAAAACCCTAATCCCTTAATCCAGGATTAATTTAGAAAACCGCTAAAAATAGCAAAAACCGCCCAAAAAAAAATTAGGGGTGTTGCCCCGAACGTTGGGCATAACTAGAGGGGGGCATACCTGGCCCCCCCTAGTACCCCCCTAGGAAGTGCTTGGTTCACATGACACCAAGAGCACTACTAGAGGTATCATCAGACGTAGTTGTCGAATCTGACGCACCCACACACACACATGCAAACAATATAACACATACCCAACAAGAAGTATACATAGAGAAACCTCAGGGATTTGAGGTACATGGGAGGGAGTCTCATGTGTTTAGGCTTAAGAAATCCTTGTATGGACTCAAGTGGGCACCTAGGGCATGGTATTCTAGGATCGAAAAATACTTGTAGAGTATGGGATTTACCAAGAGTGAGGCGGATCCTAACTTGTACTTCATACTTGTTGGATCGAATCCACTCATGTTGGTTATGTATGTTGATGATTTACTTCTCACATATGCATAGGAGCTTATTGCAAGGTGAAAAGTGGATTTAGCGAGTGAGTTCGAGATGAAGGACATTGACTTGATTCATTATTTCTCGGGGTTAGAGGTATGGAAGGTATCGGCAGAGCTCTTCCTTGGAAAATGGAAGTATGCAGTAGAGATCTTGAGGATATTTAGGATGGATAACTGTAAATCGATGGTCGCACCTATGATTACCAATATGAAGAAGGTTATCACTTCATATTCAGAGTTGGCGGATCCTAGGATATACCAGTAGCTGATAGGGTCCTTGATGTATTTGATCAACACAAGGCGAGATATTTTTTTTGTTGTGAAGACCTTGACTCAATTCATGGTGGAGTTGAGGCAGGTGCATTGGATCATAGCCAAACATGTGCTCAAGTACTTGAGAGGTACAATGGAGCATGGATTGAGATAACTTGGAGGATATGGAGTGGAGTTACAAGGATATACATACTCGTATTAGGAAGATAGTGCAGTAGACAGAAAGAACACCTTGGGGTGTTGCTTCAACTTGGGATCAGCATTGATTGCTTGGTTCAACAAGAAGTAGAATTATGTAGTACTTAGTTCAAAAAAGGCAGAGTATATGGAAGCGAGTATGGCTAGCTTTGAATCCATTTGGCTTCACAAGTTGGTTACATGTTTATTTGATCAGGAGTTGGAGCCTACGGTGATATAATGCAATAATTAGAGTTGTATCAAACTCTCAGATAATCCAACATTCCATGACAGATCCAAGCATGTTGAGATCAAATACCACTTCATATAGGATAGGATCCATAAGGGACAGTGAAGCTTTGGTATATTCTGACAGATGAGCAGGTTACAGATATTCTGACCAAACCCTTGGAGAAAGGAGAGTTTGTGTTCTTCAGAGACAGACTTGGAGTGGTGCAAAATAGCTTCATTGATAAGAGGGCATGTTGATGTTAGTGGTAGCATTGGAAAATTATATCCACATAGGTCTATGTGTCTATATGTGTGGAAATTATCCAAAACCTTCTACTCTTCAATTTACTTTAATTAAAGGAATTATTAAAGTAAATTGCTTTCATTTATTAATTTTTTATTTAGTTAATTGAGTTATTTAAGGAAAGTGATAAAAGTAATTAACATGTTTCTAAATCTAAAGTGGGTATGAGAAGTAATCTCAACTGTCAATCACTTTGGAGATTAGAAATAGATTATAACTCAATAAGCTTTGATACCACAAGTAAGTTTTAAACCTATGAAGTAAATCAATGCATATAGATTCTTAAGCAAAACAAAATTTAATCAATGGCTCATACACATAGTACACAAAGATTTATACCGAAAACCCTCAACTAGGGAAAACCTTTCTTATATTCATTATATTGAATTTCACCATTCACCATACAATATATACAATGTTTTTACATATTCCATAGATACCAAAACCCTAATCCCTTAATCCAGGATTAATTTAGAAAACAGCTAAAAATAGCAAAATCCGATAAAAATAGAAAAAAAACACCCAAAAACAAAATTAGGGGTGTTTCCCCAAACGATACGCATAAATAGAGGGGGGCATACCTGGCCACCCCTGGGACCCCCCTAGGAAGCACCCGGTGCACACGACACCAAGAGAACTACTAGAGGGATCGTCAGACACAGTTGTCGAATCTGACGCACCCACACACACACATGCAAAGAATATAACACATACCCAACAAGAAGTATACATAGAGAAACCTCAGGGATTTGAGGTACATGGAAGGGAGTCTACTGTGTGTAGGCTTAAGAAATCCTTGTATGGATTCAAGTAGGCACCTAGGGTGTGGTATTATAGGATCAAAAAATACTTGTAGAGTATGGGATTTACCAAGAGTGAGGCGGATCCTAACTTGTACTTCATACTTGTTGGATCGGATCCACTCATGTTGGTTATGTACGTTGATGATTTATTTCTCACATATGCATAGGAGCTTATTGCAAGGTGAAAAGTGGATTTAGCAAGTGAGTTCGAGATGAAGGACATTGACTTGATTCACTATTTCTCGGGGTTAGAGGTATGGAAGGTATCAGTAGAGCTCTTCCTTGGAAAATGGAAGTATGCAGTAGAGATCTTGAGGATATTTAGGATGGAGAACTGTAAACCGATGGTCACACCTATGATTACCAATATGAAGAAGGTTATCACTTCATATTCAGAGTTGGCGGATCCTAGGATATACCGGTAGCTGATAGGGTCCTTGATGTATTTGATCAACACAAGGCAAGATATTTGTTTTGTTTTGAAGACCTTGAGTCAATTCATGGTGGAGTTGAGGCAGGTGCATTGGATCATAGCCAAACATGTGCTCAAGTACTTTAGAGGTACAATGGAGTATGGATTGAGATAACTTGGAGGATATGGAGTGGAGTTACAAGGATATACATACTCATATTAGGAAGATAGTGCAGTAGACAGAAAGAGTACCTTGGGGTGTTGCTTCAACTTGGGATCAACAGTGATTACTTGGTTCGACAAGAAGCAGACTTATGTAGAACTCAGTTCAAAAAAGGTAGAGTATATGAAAGCGAGTTTGGCTAGCTGTGAATCCATTTGGCTTCGCAAGTTGGTTACATGTTTATTTGATCAGGAGTTGGAGCCTACGGTGATATAATGCAATAATTAGAGTTGTATCAAACTCTCAGATAATCCAACATTCCATGATAGATCCAAGCATATTGATATCAAATACCACTTCATATAGGATAGGATCCATAAGGGGGTAGTGAAGCTTTGGTATATTTCGACAGATGAGCAGGTTATAGATATTTTGACCAAACCCTTGGAGAAAGGAGAGTTTGTGTTCTACAGAGACAAACTTGGAGTGGTGCAAAATAGCTTCATTGATAAGAGGGCGTGTTGATGTTAGTGGTAGCATTGGAAAATTATTTCCACATAGGTCTATGTGTCTATCTGTGTGGAAATCATCCAAAACCTTCTACTCTTCAATTTACTTTAATTAAAGGAATTATTAAAGTAAATTGCTTTCATTTATTAATTTTTTATTTAGTTAATTGAGTTATTTAAGGAAAGTGATAAAAGTAATTAACATGTTTCTAAATCTAAAATGGGTGTGAGAAGTAATCTCAACCGTCAATCAATTTGGAGATTAGAAATAGATTATAACTCATGACTATAAAGGTAAGTCTAGGATGAAGGAAGAAGACACTTGATACTTGACAGGATTTGTGTTGAGAGATTCCACACAGAGTATTGGATCACGAAGGAATGTGATTCAATATCTTGGATAGGTGTAGAAGGAATTCCATCTATAGATCAGGTCAAGGAGAAGAGAGAACAAAGGCAGCACAGGTGGGTTTCAGTCAAAGGAAGACATAAGAAAGTGTCACGTCATACGAAATTTTTTCATACAATCCTTCCATACATGTGCACGGGTTTCAGTCGAGATAATCGCATACATATGTGGGTTTAGTGAAGGAAAGTTGTGTAAACCTCAAAAAGCATGCAGTTCTAGTTTGTATAGTAGTTTAGGATTTGTCAGGTTTGTCTGCAGTTTTATTTCTCTCAGTGGGCCATTATCCCTATTACGAGAGACCTTATTTTAGCATAATAAAATCATTCTCAGCACTGGTTTTCGCTCCAGGGTTTTTCTAGGGGTTTATACCCGAAAATATTGGTGTTCATGTGTGCTTGATTTGATTTCCTTATATATGCGTTTGTTGCATGTTTAGTTGATTACTAAGCTGCACTTTTATTAGATAAAGTGATTTTATTTTGAGCTAACTATCAAGTGTTGGGTCGAAGTTTTGAAATCAACATATCTCTCTTCCATCAATCACGTGTCCAAGATAAATCAAGGACTTCTTTTCAAATTCACATTTCTTCAAATTTACAATCAACGAATTTTTTTTCAACATATCTAGTACATGTGTCATATGCAATATGTGTTCTTGATAACTATTGCTAAATATTAGTATGTCATATAGATATACTATTATGAATGAGTCAATAAATGGATGTATCATATCATTCATTAATGGCATGAAACTTTCAAGGGAATTACATAAAGTTAAAGTTATAACTAACCATTTGTAGAAATCTTTCCTTGTCTTGAATGTCATCTTCCAAACATCTTCTACTTCGATCCTTACTTGATGATAAGTTTATTTGAGGTCCAAATTTGTGAAGAACTTGGCTCATTACTATTGTTCCAACAAGCTATCAATCCATGGTAATGGATATATATTTCTTGATGGTGACTTTGTTCAAGGCATGGTATTTGATGCACCTTCTCTAACTTCTATCCTTCTTGTCACCGTTATGATTGGTGAACCACATAGTGATGTGTGGATTGATAATGGATACTTTTTTATTGATGATGACTTTGTTCAAGGCATGGTAGTCAATGCACCTTCTCTAGCTTCTATCCTTCTTGTCACCATTATGATTGGTGAACCACACAGTGATGTCTTAGGCCTAATAACTCCATTCTCTAATAATTGTTGCAATTGTTTCTTCACTTCATTTTATTTTAGGATGGATTGTCTATACAACCCAATGTTTGGTAATGGAGAATCTACTAACAACTGAATCTTGTGTTGAACCTCTCTCTTGGGTGGTATCCTCTAAGGTTCTTAGAACACCTCCTTATAGGAATCAATCAACTATTGTAGTTGTTGGCACTAATTACTATTACATCCTTCCGAGGATTCCTTCATCTCCACTTCACTTCCCTCTCCTTGCTTCTTTACTTCTCTTAATAACAATAAGACAAAAATTTTAGTATTTCTAGGTATTCTCCTTTCCTGTTGAGCATTGATGAAAAAGAGTCTGGCCTTTTCCTTGTGGGCATTTATAGATACAAACTTCCTATATTTGACAAGTCAATGTTATTTTTCTCTCCTTTTAAAGATGTCATATCTCACATATAGGTATGGGATTCCCAAGATGATTCCACACATCAAATGGGATTACATATGCTACTACTTAATATACAACATTCTAATTAATGGAAAACATTAACTTGCACTAATTGACCACTCTTTGCTCCACATCTTGTCTCACCCAATCCAAGGGATATGGTTGTGTATGATCATGAGTCTCTACACCAAACATCTCAACCAATTGTGTGGAGATCAAATTCAATAATGAACTGAGATAGAACAAGAAATCAACTTTAGCTATCCTTGTGTGGATTTTGACATGAAATAATTCAATCTTCTTTGTATCCTATTATATTGTAGATAATCAAAACTACCTCCTTTTGAACAATAGTGCAACTAATTTTCCCATCTTGATTTCATGTATTATCCACCCTTTCTTATGCATCTACAACCACTAAATATTTCCTCTTTTCCCTCTTCTGGAAGTGCTTAGGGCATTTCTTGGGGTGTAATTTCCAATACTCTTCCTCCTTGTATCCCTACAATTTATTTTCAAACTAAGATTAGATGATTCAAGGTTAGTTCATTAACATGGTTCTAACTTCTATCTATGTGTTCATTTCCATATCTAATACATTGGTTAATTGGTTGTAATTTACTTTCAAATACCCAAAAATAAGAATTATATTACCTTTCTCGTAATGCCAACCAATAGCATTATGTTTGGGTGTAATGTTCAACTTAGCACTTTCATTTCCATTCAATTGGAACTAACAATCATATTGGAGCATTCTTATACTTAAAGCATCACTTTCTTTCAAATATAAGATGATAATGGATTTGAAATTGTTTATAAAGAGAATGTGATACATTAGACACACCAAAGACCAGAGACAAATCAAATAAGATCATTTCCATCTCAAAATTAAATTAACTCAATGGTGCTAGCTATAATATGAAACCACAATGTAGGATGATGAGTAGGGGTTTCCATGATATAGTCATATGGTTTGAGAAGAGTATGTTGTTTTCCTATTAATCTATCTCTTCCAAATAGTTGTTGTATGGGTCAATTGAGGGTGTGGATGGATCAATCGAGCAAGTATAAAATTAACAATATTTGGTGAGAGTGCAAATGGATCTATCAAATTCAAATGGTATGAATAAGATTTAAAATGTTATATACAAGGAAATAGAATTAGAAATCCAATTGGGGAAAGAAATCCATGGAAACAACTTTTTCATCTTAACCATTGATCTCATATAAGTCAATGATATGGATGGTCTAAGTTGGTTGGCTATCATAGACAATAGAACAACTAATGATAATCACTTTCAAGAAAGAATTGGCATCTATATGGCTTAAAATCTTCACAATGATACAATAGGACACAACATCAAACCAATGTCCAATCACACAAAAATAAACATAATGAACACATAATTTAACATGGAGAAACCCAAAGGAAAAAACTCTAGAATCAAATGGCTATGGTCAATCTTTAGTTCTCAACAATTACAAAGGGTCAGATTTATTAAATAATCCCACTATGTGGTTGGTACCCATTAAAGACAAGACCATAAGCAATTAGGGTTTTTTTATATTAAGAAGCTATTTATGGAGCTAGAAGTTTATGGAATGTTTTGTGAAGTGTAGTGATTGTAATTGGAGCTATACTCGTGGGAAGTTACTCCCTCAAATAAGCCTATGAATATTGCTCATTGTGTTGAAGATACTTAACACAAAGAATATATTATGTAGGTTTAAACTTATTTTCTCTTATATTTGTTTTTCCACATTTAATTTCTCATAATATTGTTCATGTCCTACTATTTTTCACCATTTAATAACATTAAAAGTGGTATCATATCTCCTTCTAGAGCCAAAACATACTTAAATTTTAGAATTTTTGTGAAGGATAGAAACATTTTTCAACATATTTACATAAAACAAAGATCTGTCATTCAATGGGAAAATCTATGGTTGGGGAAGAATACATGTAGGAAATACAAGTAACGTCACTTAGTTGGACACCCTTGTAACCCATGTTGGTACCCATTTGAGTAGTACCACATCAGAAAACAATTGTATATAGATTTGTCTTCCACGTACCCTCGGGTATATTGGAATCCCCTTAGATGCACCTAAAATCATTCTTAACTAAACCTTTCAATCATATTTTTGCTATAATAGATTGAGAATAACACTCAGGGATATCACTCTTTAGTTCCTAGGAATCAAGTAGTATGGCTAAGGGTATGGTCTAGAATCCTTAGTTGGTGCCCTGAGATGTTGAGACAAGTACTATTGTTGGAAAACTACACATATATTAGAGAGATATAGCACCTAAAACTCCTTTATCCTTAGGACCATACGAACCCTAGTTGTTGCAGTACAGACCATGAATTCCTACATAAAGTGAACTCTCAAGAATTTTGGGATTTTGTTAGTGTAGTAATATTTAGGAAGGAGTAATACTCCTATAGGAGTAGGACTCTAGAAAATAAAAAGAAAAAAAGAAAAAAATATGGCTCCTACTAGCACCATTGCGAGAGATGTATCTCAAAAGACTCCTTATGCAAAATTCATCATGGTGGTACCACTCTTAAGTAACCACCATTTTGTGGACCCATGACTACTTGATGGAAATGAGATCATCACATATGGATGATAAGGTTTAATCATTAGAAAAATTTACTAATCATTTCAATCAACAACTAGCAACACATAGGGATGAACTCCATCGGGATAATAAAGAACAAAAGGAAGAATTCTATGGACTCCACCTTACTATGAATATGATTTTGAGGTGTCTCCCCAAACTTAAAGGGAAGTAGGAGCATCAAGGAAATCCATACCAATAATAAACCTCATTAGATGGGGAGGAATCATAATACACCACCCTTTCTTGATAACAATACATGGCATCGCTTTCCCAAGGTAGATATGAATAGATTTGATGGCATTCAACTCTATGGGTTAGGTTACCAAGATGGACTAGTTTTTATCTTTCCATGATATTACTGATGACATGATGAAACTTTGGGTGGGGATATTGCACCTATATCATGAGCAATGTCAATGGTGGAAATGGCATAAGAAATCCTATGGAGGTCACATTTATTGGAGATAGTTTGTGAAAGCAATCTATGTTCATTTAGAAAGAGACCCTCATTATTTAGCCAAGTTGTTCCAAACTAGCAAAGTTGCAAACGTTATAGTATCTTTTGAGAAATTAGCAATCTGCATAAAATATCTAACTTGTTCTTTTTTTTAATTAGTTCTTCATTAGTGCTCTTCAGGAGGAAATTCAAGCATAAATACTAATGCAACACCCGTCTATGTGGCTGGAAGCCTCTTGGTGAGCTCTTGATGTCGAAATGGTGGTAAATGCATAGGTAAAAAGCTCATATTTTCCTTCTCACCGTCACCCTCCTATGGTGTCTACTACCACTTCTCCCCCATCTTATCCCTTGAGGGTCCACAAGTTATCTCAGGAGGAAATGGCTAAGTGGAAATGCCTCTAGATTTTCTGTTGAAATTACTAAGACAACTGAGAGGTGGGGGTGAATCAGTTGTTACTATGCTTAAACAATATTAAGTCTATTAAACCATTTTTAATCTTTCATCAAGTGACCATCAATATTATACATCATATGAACAACATAAATAATGAGCATCAATCAAACATAAGATATACACAGAGNGTCCACAAGTTATCTCAGGAGGAAATGGCTAAGTGGAAATGCCTCTAGATTTTCTGTTGAAATTACTAAGACAACTGAGAGGTGGGGGTGAATCAGTTGTTACTATGCTTAAACAATATTAAGTCTATTAAACCATTTTTAATATTTCATCAAGTGACCATCAATATTATACATCATATGAACAACATAAATAATGAGCATCAATCACACATAAGATATACACAGAGACAGATTTTCACGAGGAAACCCATAAAGGGAGAAAATCGCTTCTTCTTCGAAATGATAGGCAGTCTTTTAAGTTATGTACATCATCTATGTTTGAGCACCAACTCAAAGTGAGGCTACTACCTCTATTTTACAAGCTCCAACTTGTTGAGAGCACCAACTCTCTGGTTTCTCTAGCACCAACTAGAAGGAAGCACCAACTCCCTGAGTGTTCCAGCATCGACTGGATGGAAGAACCTACTTCCACTTATACAAACACCAACTTGTTTGAGAGCACCAACTCTCTGGTTTCTCTAGCACCAACTCCCTGAGTGTTCGAGCACCGACTAGATGGAAGCACCTACTTCCACTTATACAAGCACCAACTTGCATATAGAAAACTATGTGTTTTCCCAAGCACCACCCTGCCACCCTATTTTCTAGCCACAACTAGATGGAAGCTACAACTCCCAATATTAAAGCACCAACTCGAATATCAGAGGACCACGGTCCTCCCTAGCACCACCCTACCTCCCTGATTATACATAAATGATTGAATAACCAACAACACAGATAAATCGATTCTTACCACTTCTTCTTTGTTCTGTAAATCTAGTCTGCTTCTAACTATTCTGTAATTCTTCTCTTCCTCTATATGTTCTGTAATTCTTCTCTGCTTCAAGTTGTTCTACAATTCTACTCTTGCTTCTGTCTATTCTTCATCTGTTACTCATCTCTGAGTTTTATCTCACACTGCACATACTGTCGGTCTCACACTGCGCATACTGTAATTTTCCCTTTCTTATAGTTCAACTCATTTTTCATTCAGAACAACCAACCACACACAGTCACTGCGTGTTTCTTTTATACACTGCAACCCCTTCAATTACCCCTCAAATCCCTAGAACAATGCTTTAGCAACTGAAACGCCAACCGTGCAAGAACCATGATTCGGTTTTGCTAACTGAATCGTAACTGAACAATTAATCGTGAAGAAAAATAGTAACCCTTCGATCAAGTTTCCAATTAACCAGCACCGTTGGATTAAATCTGCAGGATTTTGCGTTTATCTCATATGCCCACTAGCTGTGACCGAGCGCTAAACATAATTTTAATTTCGTGATTTCCCATTTTGGCATTCCTGTGATGAAGGGTCTCGACACTCCAACTCGCGATCGACGAAACTCCGAGATGGATCTTAGCACCGCTAGCTTCTTCCCCTCACTTGACCACCAACGGTGACCACAGGCTTCGCCAAAATGCACTTTGTATTTCGCAAACTTATGAACTTCATCAAGCCTGATCAACGATCGATATCTCCAATGATCTGATGGTCCAGATCTCATCGCGATCTCGTATATCGTGATTCTTGTGATGAAGGGTCTCGATACTCCAAGTCGCGATTGTCGAGACTCTGAGATGGAGCTTAACACCACTAGCTTCTTCCCTTAAGCCTTCAACAATGTGACCTTGTCTATGACCACGTGCCAGACCTTATCGAGATTTCGCATATCGCGAGTTGCAAGGTTAGAGCATTTCCTTCCTTTGACTTTTTATTCAGCGAAAAATTAATCCCTTGCCACATGTCCCTCTTGGATCAACAGTCAAGATCTTATCGTGATTTCACAACTTCATGGGCCTTCGTCATGACTGATCAATGGTCCACGACCTCGATGATTCGACGGTTCGGATCTTTTTGTGATCTCGCATATTGTGAGTTCCCACACCATGATCCGTTGACTCCTCCAATGTGCAAGTCAGCGAAATTCCAATCACTTGCCACGTGTCCTATGACTCCAACGGTCAGGATTGTTATCGCGATTTCGCATATCATGAGTTCGAACCTCTTTCCTTTGGATTTCTCGATCTGCAAAACTCTGAAATGAAACCTTTGTCATGCTTTGACTGTTTTCCTCCTTCTGATCTTACACTGTTTATCTTGCCATTGTCGCTACGCTACTGATCGTGTTGATCTTCTCCATCTGATCGTGCTAATCTTCGCCACCAATGACAAACACGCATACTCTGCCTTTGTCTAAAAACATGCCAACAATCTCCCCCTTTGGCATTGATGGAAACCCCTTGAAAAACATGCAACTATACCACTGTAGCATCCTTGAAATTACCACCACTGTAGCATCCTTGAAATTTACCACACTTTCTCCCCCTTTGACATCAATGTCAAAGAAGAAACACACTCCCCCTGAGTTGTTACGATGCATACTCCCACTGTCAACTATGAGTAACTTAGAAATACAACAGATATTCAATAAGTACTCCCCCTGATTAGGTGAACAGATTAGAAGAAAGAAGTTATAACCCCCAACTTTTGATGAAGATATCCAAAAGGGGTCGTTGCTAATGATTTAGTAAAGATATCAGCTATTTGTTCTGTGGAAGAAATATAATTCACTTGAACAATTCTGTTTGTAACTTGTTCTCTAAGAAAATGGTATTTTATTGATATGTCCTTAGATTTTGAATGAAGTACAGGATTCTTAGAGAGACTGATGGCACTGGTGTTATCACAGTGAAGTGGAATGGGATCAGTGTAAGTTACCTTCAAATCTGCAAGAGTTTGTACCATCCATAAAATTTGTGTGCAGCAAGTAGCAGCAACAATGTATTTTGCCTCTGTAGTTGATAATGAAATGGATCCTTTCTTTTTACTAAGCCATGCTACTAATGAGTCACCCAGAAAGAATGCTCCTCCACCGGTGCTTTTTCTCTCATCAACACAGTTTGCCCAATCGACACCTGAATAAGCAATTAACTGTAAGTTCTGATTTCTGGGATACCACAAACTGTAATTCATTGTGCCTTTCAAGTACTTGAATATCCTTGTTACCACTACTAGATGACTTTGTTTAGGAGCATACTGATAGCGACCTACCATTCCAACAGCTTGCATTATATTAGGACGGGAAGCTGTGATGTACAGAAGACTACCTATCATTGATCGGTATGTGCTTTGATCAACATCGGGTGACATATCATCTTTACTGATCTTGCAACCAACCACCATAGGTGTACTAACAGGAGAGGAATCCTCCATCTGAAATTTCTTCAACATCTCTTTCAAATATTTTTCTTGAGAGATAAATATTACTGCAGAACTCTGATTTACTTGTAAACCAAGAAAATATGGCAGTTCTCCTATCATGGACATCTCAAACTCTATTTGCATAGAGTTAGCAAACCACTGGACAAATGATTCATTAGTACAACCAAAAATAATATCATCTACATAAACCAAAACAACTAGTAAATTATCACCTTCAGACTTAATGTAGAGATTGTTGTCAACAGTACCTTTATCGAACCCTTTGTCTTGTAAAAATCTGTCCAGTCTATAATACCAAGCTCGTGGTGCTTGTTTCAGTCCATATAAGGCCTTCTTCAGCTTGCAAACATAATTAGGATTATCTGTCAATGAGAATCCTTCAGGTTGCTCCATATATACTTCTTCCTCTAGATCTCCATTACGAAAAGCTGACTTAACATCCATCTGATAAACTTTAAAGTTCTTATGACATGAATAAGCAGGAAACATTATGATGGCTTCCAATCTTGCCACTAGAGCAAAAGTTTCATCAAAGTCTTGACCTTCAACTTGTGCATACCCTTTACAGACCAATCTGGCTTTATTTCTAACAACTTGTCCTTTTTCATTCATTTTATTCTTGAACACCCATTTGGAACCTATTACATTCTTATCTTCAGGTCTAGGGACAAGCTCCCAAGTATTGTTCTTCTCAATCTGATCAAGCTCTTCATTCATAGCTCTAATCCAATCATCATGTTGGTTGGCTTCATCAAAAATTTTAGGTTTAGTCATAGATAAAAAAGCAACATGAGATTGTTCTGAGTCTTTAATCAATTTCCTTCTTGTCTGAACTCCTTTATTTATATCTCCAATTATTTGATTTTCAGGATGATTCTTTCTAACAATTTTGAGATGTGATTTTGCTTCTTTCTGCTGATTTGTGTCAACCTAAGTATTTGTATCTTCATCTGATTCAGATTCTTCTCTTCCTGATCCTTGGACCTGTTCATCTTCATCTTCAAATATATCTTATGTGCTTGGTTTAGCACTGCTTACATTTCTAACCGGGATTTCTTCATCAACTTTTATGTCTATACAATCAACTAGTTTATGCAGCCTCTTATTGTAACATCTGTACCCTTTACTGTTTGTAGCATAACCCAAGAAGATA
>SNQJ01S0002662.1:193597-220253 GCA_010110895.2 Picea sitchensis
ACCATTTGAAAAGGCCCTCCTTGGATTTGAAGGCAGTCTTCCATACGTCAGAGGGTTCGATTGGTACCTGGTGATACCCCGACTTCAAGTCGATCTTGCTGAAATATTTCACCCCCTTGAGTTGGTCCAGAAGGTCATCAATTCGTGGGATCAGGTACCTATTCCGAACAGTGATCTTGTTCAGTGCCCGATAGTGAATGCAAAGTCTCCAAGTCCCATCCTTCTTCTGCACCAACATGATCGAACTCCCACAGGGTGATGAACTCATCTGGATGTGACCTTTCTGCAACAGCTCCTGAATCTGCCTCTTGATTTCATCATTCTCTAGAACAAAACATCGATAGATGGGTCCATTGGGCAGCAACGCACCTGGGGTCAGATCGATGGGGTGCTTGACCTGGCAATGTAGAGGCACCCCTGCGGGGGAGGTGAAGATGTCCTCGTACTCCTCCAGGACCTTATCCATCTATTGTTTTCATGCAGTGGGGCCCTATCTGGAGGTCATGGCCACAGTCTTCCTCTTTCCCTGAGGGCAGATCATCGGGAAAACAAATTTCCTGGTTTTGGAAATGAGCTTACTGCATTATTTTACAGTAACCAAAGAGATGGTGGTAGGCGGTGCTATCTCCGGTATCCTGTACAGCTTATTGCCCAAGGTGATAATAATAGCACGAGGCCTGGATTCATACACATCATGTCACTTCCACAAGTACAGTTGGCCTAATAATACATCAGAAACATCAAGAGGAGCAATGTCACATAATACCTCATCCGTGAAGGGCTTGATGTTGTAGGGAAGGCGACATTGTTTGTTGACGCAGAGGTCCCTTCCTTGGTGCAACCACCCAATGGTGTATGGTTGTGGGTGTGATGTGGTCGGTAAGCCCATCCGCTTCATGACCTCTACCAAGATGAGGTTCTTCTGGCTTTCGTTGTCGACAATGAACTGCAACGAGGAACCCTTTACCCACATCTTAGAATGGAAGAGATGCTCTGCCTCCTCTGGATCTTCTGGTTCCTCCTTCTGGATCTTCGTGGTGGAAACAGTGGCGTTGGGCTCCGCATCGATAATCTTCTTCCCCCTATCATTCCCCTTGTCAGGTTCTGATTCAGAATCAGAGCATGCATCCGATTCATAAGCCTTCAACTCGGCTACTAGTGACTGCTTGGCACGACACTCACTTGTGTTGTGAGTGGAGCTCTTATGGAACTCACACCACTTCCCCGTGTCCTTTTTTGGCTTCATGGTGTTGTTCTTTGCTTGTGGCTTTGGCGAGTTATCCTGGGCTGCCCTGCCTTAGCTTGGTCCTTTGTTCTGCAGTCTGGGGGAACCTTTCCCTTGCTTCTGATTCGCAAACCCAAAGTCTCGCTTTTTCTGTTTGAACTTCTGCTCAATCTTGGAAGCATATCGATACACCACACCAAGCGAGGAGATGTCGAGGAACTCCATTTCCTCCTGAATGTATCTGTGCAGACAACTGCAGTACTTTAACACCAAATGTTTCTCTAAATCTTTGATACCCAACTTTGTGCATAGGGTATGAAACAGATTCTTCATCTCATGCACATCTTGGTCCCTTTGTTGTCGTAGTGTAGTCCATTGTGTGTATTTTTCCTCATAGCTCCCCATGGGATAATATTGTTCCTTGATGGCGTCTCGGAAAGAATTCCAAGTGGGTGTGGCCGAGAATAGAGAGGTTTCCCCCTCGCCCTATTGCTCCGAGTAGGTTTCCCACTAGTCCTTGACATGGGGAGCGGCTTTGAGGAGTGAAAAAATAATCCTTTCTCGATCGGAAAATTCATGAACCGAGAAATATCCTTCTAACAAATTCAACCATCTATCTACGGCATCTGCATCTATTTGGCCCTCAAATATGGGAATGTCAAATTTTACTTGTACCTTAAAAGGAGTGGCGCCTCCAGAGTGGCTATTGGATGTCGATTCGCCGCTAGTGGGAATCCGTTGAAGAATCTGGGCAAAGTTGTCCATCATCACGTTCCTTTGTTTCTCAAGGGCCTCCTCGAGAAACATTTTGATAGGATCTCCTGCTCCCTCATCTTTATTTTCTTCCCCCATGGGTGTTCGTCGGGGTTAGTGAGATTGATCTTGCAAAGGTTCAACCAGATCGAGCCCCAACTCCTTATGCCCCGACCTCGTTGGGGACATGCAAAGAAAGATCAAGAACGAGCAGACCGCTCTGATACCACTGATATGGATTTATGTAGGAACACAATGAAATACATAAATACACAAAAACGCAGAGATGCAGCGGAAATAAGACTTCATTTCATTAATAACAAATGACTGAAAAATGCTTACAGACATAATGGAAATAAACTAGCTAGGGCGTCGGTAGCTTATCTTTGAGAAGAGATGTGGCGGCTACTGGCCTTTGAACTGCCTGTTACAATGAGGCTCGAAGGCCTATATATTACTGAGAAACAATGGAAAACCCTAAACATCCAAAAAACCTAACCCTAGGAGATGAAACGCCAGAATATGGGCCCCGTTGGGGTAAATTGGTACATCAATTTCCCGAGGTCGTAAATTTAGCATACTATCTCCATTTGACGCACATGATACATCGTTAGAAATATCTATCCGAGGACTACACTGCTGACAGTGAATATCGAGTCCAAAACGGACTCATATTCGTCGGAGAATTCATGCCCAAAAAACATCGTTTAAGGCCTCAAAACAACTCTGGAAGTTCAGGACCCGAAGAACTGCTAAAAATAGTAAATTGTGCTACAATTAAGGAAACTGAAAAACTGAAAGAAACAATGGTGTGGGTCCAAGTGGAATAGGTGGGTGTCCACCAATATCCACCTAGATCACAAAATTTGTTCCATCAAACAGAGGAGGCTTACTGGTTGAAGTCCCTTCATGACTTGTCATGTTTAAGCTTACAAAGCTACCTTTAAATAAAAGGAACCAGCTCTGATACCAATTGTTGAAATTACTAAGACAACTGAGAGGGGGGGGGTGAATCAGTTGTTACTGTGCTATAAATTATTGAGTCTATTAAACCATTTTTAATCTTTCATCAAGTGACCATCAATATTATACATCATATGAACAACATAAATAATGAGCATCAATCACACATAAGATACAGGGATGTTTTTAAGGATGTAAATTTATTTTAAATTGTAGAAACCTTGGCGAATCTTACGAATCCTTCATTTCCCAACTATAAAATGTTTGGTGATATTTTTGTAAAAATATTCAAATTTATAAGGATTTTATATAGTTTGTATAAAGTTTTGGCGATTTTTAAGGCAAAATAATTTCATCCTATAGAATTTGGGTGAATCATTTTTAGAATAGCGAATATTGTTTTGGGAAAAAACTTGGAAAATTAGCCCATGAGCGAAATTTAGCCCCTAAAATCATCCCTAATAAGATATACACAGAGACATATTTTCACGAGGAAACCCATAAAGGGAGAAAACCTCTTCTTCTTCGAAATGATAGGCATTCTTTTAAGTTCTGTACATCATCTATGTTTGAGCACCAACTCAAAGTGAGGCTACTACCTCTGTTTTCCAAGCTCCAACTTGTTGAGAGCACCAACTCTCTGGTTTCTCTAGCACCAACTAGAAGGCAGCACCAACTCCCTGAGTGTTCCAGCACCGACTGGATGGAAGCACCTACTTCCACTTATACAAGCACCAACTTGTTTGAGAGCACCAACTCTCTGGTTTCTCTAGCACCCACTAGAAGGAAGCACCGACTCCTTGAGTGTTCCAGCATCGACTGGATGGAAGCACCTACTTCCACTTATACAAGCACCAACTTGCATATAGAAAACTATGTGTTTTCCCAAGCACCACCCTGCCACCCTGTTTTCTAGCCACAACTAGATGGAAACTACAACTCCCAATATTTAAGCACCAACTCGAATATCAGAGGACCACAGTCCTCGCTAGCACCACTCTACCTCCCTGATTATACATAAATGATTGAATAACCAACAACACAGATAAATCGATTCTTACCACTTCTTCTTTGTTCTGTAAATCTGGTCTGCTTCTAATTGTTCTGCAATTCTTCTCTTCCTCTGTCTTTTGTGCAATTCTGCTCTTGCTTCTGTCTATTCCTCATCTGTTTCTCATCTCTGAGTTTTATCTCACACTACACATATTGTCGGTTTCACACTGCACATACTGTAATTTTCCCTTTCTTACAGTTCAACTCATTTTCCATTCAGAACAACCAACCACGCACAGTCACTGCGTGTTTCTTTTATACACTGCAACCCCTTCAGTTACCCCTCAAATCCCTAGAACAATGCTTCAGCAACTGAAATTCCAACCATCCAAGAACCATGTTTCGGTTCTGCTAACTGAATCGTAACTGAACAATTAATCGTGAAGAGAAACAGTAACCCTTCGATCAAGTTTCCAATTAACCAACACCGTTGGATTAAATCCGTAGGATTTCGCATTTATCTCATATGCCCACTAGCTGTGACCGAGCGCTAAACAGAATTTGAATTTCATGATTTCACATTTCATCATTCCTGTGATGAAGGGTCTCGACACTCCAAGTCGCGATCGATGAAACTCCGAGATGGAGCTTAGCACAACTAGCTTCTTCCCGTCACGTGACCACCGACGGTGACCACAGGCTGCGCCAAAAGGCGCTTCGTATTTCACAAACTTATGAACTTCATCGAGCCTGATCAACGGTCGAGATCTCCAATGATCTGACGATCCAGATCCGATCGCGATCTCGCATATCGCGATTCTTGTGATGAAGGGTCGCGATCGTCGAGACTCCGAGATGGAGCTTAACACCACTAGCTTCTTCCCTTAAGCCTTCGATAATGTGACCTTGTCTATGACCACGGGCCAGACCTTATCGCGATTTCTCATATCGCAAGTTGCAAGGTTAGAGCATTTCCTTCCTTTGACTTTCTAGTCAGCGAAAAATTAATCCCTTGCCACATGTCCCTCTTGGATCAACGGTCAAGATCTTATCGCAATTTCGCAACTTCACGGGCCTTTGTCATGCCTGATCAACGGTCCATGATCTTGATGATTTGATGGTCCAGATATTTTCATGATCTCGCATATCGCGAGTTCCCACACCATGCTCTGTTGACTCCTCCAATGTGCAAGTCAGCGAAATTCCACTCTCTTTCCATGTGTCCTATGACTCCAACGGTCAGGATTGTTATCGCAATTTCGCATATCGCGAGTTCGAACCTCTTTTCTTTGGATTTCCTGATCTGCGAAACTCCGAAACGAAACCTTTTTCGTGCTTTGACTGTTTTCCTCCTTCTGATCTTACACTGTTGATCTTGCCATTATCGCTACGCTACTGATCGTGTTGATCTTTTCCATCTGATCATGTTGATCTTCACCATCAATGACAAACACGCATACTCTGGCTCTGTCTAAAAACATGCCAACAATTTCTATAATTGTGATGAATTGATTTTAAAAGGAATAAATGAAAATAACAAAATTATTTGAAATGGATGTGTCCCAACTTTACGACCCTAAGGGAATTCATAACGAATCCCCTCCCAAGATGGAATTTGAGAGCACAATACCTCCTCCTCAAAATGACCCCATTCTCGAACCACCTTAAGAGGAATCCCTAATTTCACTCCATGTTTTATTCATCTTATCATCTCCTCAAACCCTTAAGTTGATTGGATACATCAAAAATAGAAAATTGATTGTTTTAGTTGACAATGGAAACACCCACAATTTTATTCATAGGTGAGTGACAAAGGAAACTTGTTGTTATGTCCATGCAATACATAGTTTTCAAATTATGATAGTCAATGTAGCCATCGTGAGGTGTGTTGGAAAATGTGAGAAGGTGAAACTCCAACTCAAGGAATATAATCTCAAATCCAACTTGTTTGTTATTGAAATGGGCAGTTGTGATGTGGTACTTGGAGAATACTTTCTAAGAAAATTGGGCCCAATTACAATGGACTTCCATAAATTATACATGAGATTAAATAAATATGTTCTAAAATGTACCCTCAAGGGGCTCAGGTCCAATGCCTCCAAAATGATTAGCTCTCGTTGTATGGATAAATTGTTGAATAAAGGCCACTTTGACATTATTTTCAAATGCAGTGCAATATAATTGATGGATATCCCCCCACAAGAAGTTTAGGATAATTGTTCGATTGCAACTAATACTCATGGATGTGTGTCATAGATTAATGACTTACTCTATGCATACAATTCCAAAAAAGATAAGTTCACCCTAAATTACAATTAGTCCTTACTAAACATCAATGGGTATTTAAAAATACCCATGGCTTACCCCCATCACATGGTGAGCATGACCATGGTATTCCCTTGATTCTAGGTAGTCAACCACCTAATGTGTACCCATATAGGCACCCTTTTGCCCAAAAGAATGAAATTTGAAATATTATTAAGGAATTGTTGCAGGTAGGAGACATCAAACCAAGTACAAGCCCTTACTCCTCACCTATGGTCATGGTCTTAAAACAAGAGGGTAATTGGCATATGTATCTTGATTTTCATGCTTTAAACAAGTTGTCCATCAAAGAAATTTTTTTTATTCCTATTATTGTTGATCTCTTAAATGAGCTTCAGGGTGCCAAGTTCTTTACTATGTTGGATCTCCGTTCAAGATACCACCAAATAGAAATGAAGGAGGTTGGAATCCTTAAGATAACCTTTCTCACACATGAAAGAAATTATTAGTTTTTAGTGATGCCCTTTGGGATTTGCAAAGCTCCCTCCACCTTTCAGAGCCTCATGAACAAGATTTATTGGCCCTTCTTTTGCAATTTTTTGCCTATATTCTTGGATGATATCCTGATCTATATCAAAACTTGGGAATCACATGTAGTACAGGTTGATAAAACCCTCCAAATCATCTAAAAACATAAGTTATTCCTTAATGGTTCCAAAGGTGATTTTGGTGCTTCAAAGGTTGAATACTTAGGCCACATTGTCCATCAAGATGGGGTGCGAGTGAGTCCTAAGAAAATTGAGGCCATACAAAATCAGCGACACCCCAATATCCTCAAAATCTTATGTGGGTTCTAGTACATATGGGCTACTATGGGAAATTTGTTAAGATTATGGGAAAATTATCACATCCTTAACCGCTTTTTCTTAAAAATAATCCCTTTGTTTGGAATGAGGGTTTTAAGAAATCCATCTTAGCCTTAAAAGAATCCATATGTATTATGCATGTACTAGCCATACCTCAATTCAGTAAAATTTTCGTCTTGGAATTTGATTTTATGGGTCAAGGCATGTAGCCATACTGATGTAAGATGGGTGCCCCTTAGATTTCACCTATAAACAGTTGTGTGAAAATTTTGGGTAAGTATAAATATGGAAAGAGATGATGGTCATCCACCATGAATTCTATACTTGGAAACCATATCTCCTTGGGAGGTGTTTCTAGATAAAAACAAATCATCATAGCTTAAAATATTTTTCTAGAGCAAAGGTTTTCATCACCAATACAACACAAGTGGGTCACTAAGATGCCTGGATGTGATTATGAGATCACCTAGAATAAAGGAAAAGAAAATGTGGTGGTGGATGCTTTGTCTCAAAATTAGGAGGAGGAAGGTTCTATATTGGCCTTATCCTTACTTGTGCCTCATCGGCTCGTTGAAGCTTGCCAAGACTAGAGGACCAATGACTATGTGGTTCAAGTCATCTATGAGATTCAAGAGGACCCTAATTTGCCTAAGTGATACACTTGGAAACAAGATACCTTGAGGTATAAAGGGTGCATTATTTTGATCTAGAATTTGAAGTTGAAACCTATGGTATTAGAGGAGTTGCATTCATCTCCTACAACATGTCACTTTGGCTTTCACAAAACCTATGAATGCATTAAGAACTCTTTCATATTGATTCTAGTCAAGATTAAATGCAACATAATGTCTCATCCTTCGTTTAAATTTCTCATGGGATTTTCTATTAGTCCTAGGTCTAGACCCTATTCCTCATCACTACCCTTATATCTCTCCTCTTCTTTGTTTTTCTCCTTGTCTTTTTATGTAGTGGGTTTTGGGGTCAGAGCAAAAGAAGAGATAAAGGTATTATTGTTATCATCTTCATCATCGTTGTTGTCAAAGCACAAGCCAACTACCTCTTCCCAATTCTATATTCTTATGCAACAACTTCTCTCTCTAAATCCCCAAAATCTAATGGGCATTGCTTACATTTTTTGAAAATGGAATAGAGATTTGTGCTCATTATATATATATATATATATATATATATATTAGAGAGGGAAATAAAGTGTGCAATGGAGGGAATCATGAGAACTTAGTGAAGTTGGGATCTTGTAAAAGGTTCGCAGAAGGCCATGTCCTGCCTTGAGTTAGAATTTGAATGGAAGAGAGAAGTAATCATAACCAAAAGGGAGAAATGGATTTTCCCTATGCATAGTGCATTGCATCTTTAATGAGCATGTATGCAATTCCTTTGTATGGGCCTTCGATGGAGAATTTAACAGATTGTTCGACTTATTCCAATATATACTTTGCTACAATTTTAAATGAATTTGGTTCAATTGATGAGAATATTGCTTATTGTTTGTATTTCAACTGCTATAGTTTGAGTTATAATAAGAAATTTCGCTAGGTTTGCGAGTTTGTAGTCATGGGGATTTTAGTGTGCATCTTGGGGGACATGGTGAGGTATTTATATTGGAGGAGGAGAAGGGAATGGATGGAGAAGAAGTAGGTTTTGGCTCAATTTGAGGCCTGTGAGCCATGACCATGAACTTTAATAATATATTTGTTTGGTTTAGGATTGAGGATATCAGGGAAAACACGAGCAATTTTTTGAGGGATATCTTAGGTACTGACAATTTTGGGAATGTTTATAGGGGTGTTTTGGCATCTTGATTGCTTGTTGTCATGAGGAGTTTCAATCTAATTTTTTGCACGAGGTCAATGTGATTTCTAGTATATGGCATCGTAATTTGGTAGCAGTGAGAGGTTGATAGAATTGGTGGCAACGACATTGGTGGAAACTTTGGAAGAGGATAGTAGATGGCGGTGACATTGGAGGAGGACAACGAGTGAAATTGGTATAGTGAGCAAAACACTATGTTGAGGATGATGATGTGATAGGAGGAGAGACTATAACAAACCTAGATCCATTGATAAAAAAAATTATACATTGAAGGATTTGATCTATTTCGGTACTTGATAGATACGAGGTTAACATAAACGTACATTGTTGTTTACCTCAAATAAAATCACCATTACCATGATTTTATTTTCATTATTAACTTTTAATAATGAGAAAGTGCACATTGTTGTGATTTTGTTTTTCATTATTAACTTTTAAAAATGAGAAAGTAAGCATGCTCAATAATTTTTTTCCATTAACATTAATTATTAAATTTAATAAATTAGGATTTATAATCAATTATATTTTTCTCAAATTTTTTATAGAAAGTAAGCATGCTCAATCAATTTTCCCCATTAACATTAATTATTAAATTTAATGAAATAAATTTAATAAATTAATACTTATAATCAATTATATTTTTCTTACCCGTAAGTGAAAACTTTACACATCGTATTTAAAAAAAAAAAAATATTTAAGTCTTACCCATTCTTTTTTATTTCTCAATCTTGCCAATAATTAAAATCCACAACATTAAATCTATTACCTGTGCCCTATACATAGCTAAAAACAATTAATATTGGACATAAATATTAATGTTATTCGAGGATTTTTATTTTCATATACCATATTCTATTATATCTACTATTACTTTCTCTAGATATTTCGCATTAAATTATCAATAATAGGTACATCATTCTAAAAAAGGGTTGGATGGCAACATAGTCTCTGCCGAGTTAGTTGGGAAATACATGTTGAACAATGAAACTTAATATAACTAAATGCACAAGTAATGAATATTTTTTGTCAAAAGATAATAATTAAGGGTTGTTTGTTATTCAAAATGTATAATAAACTATACTATAATATTCATAAATATAATATAAATATTATAAATATATTATAAAAATAATAATAAATAATATATTAGATAATAAATATAATAATGCATAATAATAAATACATAGTACAACTGTTTATATTTAGATGTGGTGATTAGTGAAATTCATTGATTATGTAATTAATTCTACATATTGAAAGACGTAAAGGGAGAAATAACACTTCAATTCTATCAACCAATTAGAAATGAAAAACACAAATATTTTTATTATATCCAAAAATATATATTTGTTTTCTTATGTTAAACATTATATTGCATACACAAATTTAAGGTAAAAGGCAAATTAATGTCACATAAAAAAACAAACTCATTGTTATAGTCCCATGGAAGGGACTAATAATAGGTATATTCTAAAGCAAATTTATCTAATTCAATGTGAATGTGCCTTCAAATCATTGCATCTAGAAATATATGAATATTTTATGATAAATTAATTTTAATTAATCATATTTTTGTAACATTAGATTTGCACTTTCATTTTTTTTGTTTCTATGAATTTGTTGAATAAAAACTATGACAAAATGTATTTTTACTTGCTTTCTTAACACTATCATATATGTAGAAATCCTCATCATTAATGGTTGTGAAATTTGAACATTAAAGATAAAATGGAGGTGGGCACTGCCCTTCTTTATTCTTCTTCCTTATTTTTATGATTCTTCAATCACTTTATCATTGATATCAATTCATTCATATCTAACTATGTATAAGTTCCATAGGATATGACCTTCTTACAAACTACATATGAAATTTGTATTTTTCAACAATAATTTGCTAGAATGTAGGGTTTCAGGCCCACCCAAGGGTTTGAATTCAATCTATTGTACCCTTCTTACAAGGTCTCATCATTTCATAAGGTTTAATGTTCTATATTTAAATTTTGACAGACATGAGTTCTTTAGATGTAAAGGGCGGTTGCAGGAAGGTCGAGTCTTCAAAGTCCATGTGAAGGTTACAAAAAGTTAGTCTGTAGTTTTTGTTGAGTTGGTGCTCTAGCGTACCTTGTTGTTATTCTTGAATATCTTGCAGACAAGATTTTGGACCTCACAGGTAATGTTGCCAAAGATAACAAAAAGAATCTGTTGTGAAAATGAGAGGGCATGTTTTGACTAAAGAAGGTGGAGGTGACACTTGCTCCTATGTGATAACTTAAATGTAGAAGATGTGGATGAAGATGACAACTTGTTGCTACTAACATTGTTGGGCCAAAACATTCCTCACTAACAAACATGGAAGTCCTTGTGATTATTAAAAGATACAAGAAAGACACGGCTAATAAATTTAGAAGATGACAATTGATCAATTTAATATATAGAACAAATTTACGATTTAGGACGATCTTAACAAAAAAGTCAACAAAATACTGCCATATTAAAGAGAAATAAAAACTTCTCCAAAATCGAATCACTGAGTTATGGGAGAAACCTATCCCTTAAAAATACATTCCACATAAAAATATGCCAAAGTGAAATCAAGTTACAACCAAAATGATATTTTTCATAAATCATGCAATAAATGTGGATACTTAGAAGTAAAATCAAGGTACAACCAAAATGACATTTTCAATAAATTATCCTATAAATGTGGGTACCTAGATTTTTGGGGGCATTTATGATCTTGACGATATAAAATGAGTTGAGTAAGCACCCACCTATGGCATGAAACACCTTTTCATGACATGAAATCATTTTAATTTTTGTCCACTACTCTCCAATTATTTGAAATCATCTTCTCCACTCCACTCCACTCCACTACTATCCTAGTACTCTCACAACAAACATTCGTAACTGGCATGCGTGCACTTTCATCTTGGCTCACATGCCCTCTAACTCCCACCAAGGAGGCCCTCCGTGATTCTCACCTTTACAACAAAAACACAAAAAAGTACATGAATTGAATGCAAACATAATTACATGGTCCACATTTTCAAATTCAGCATTGCATTTTGTGTATTAGCATTAGTTGTAATTATCTAAGATATATCGTGTGCTCACTACGCAAGTCCAATTGATAAATACTTGAGACGAGAATAGATTTCATTTGATTCATCCCCTCATTCCATAACAGAGGCCTTGTAGATGTATGCAAAATGGCCCAAACCATGATTTCAACGAAGATTTTAACACAATGATTTCATGTAATAAGAGGATGGAAGCAATGCAACGATCAATTATTATCGGCTCTAGAGTTCAACTATAATTTGTTTTGTTGTAGGGTTAAGATTTATTGTTGCTTGTGGAGTTTGACTATCTTTCTGATTTAAAGGTCTTGTTTCAGTCACGTTTGGATCCCAGTTTCTGATGGGGGGTTTTCCCCACTAGTGTTGTTGAGGGGTCTAGGGGGTGCTTGGCAACAATTTTTGGAGCCCCCTTGACAAGGGTTTGGGAGCAACGCCCCCAAAGATAATTTTTTGGGGGAAATGCCTTAAAATAATGTAATTTCGTAGTGAATTTGAACCATTCATCATTAGGTGGCATATATGATGGTAGAAGTTATGTTGGTGCCTTTTTGCCTTAGAAGACAACCCTCTTTTTATGAGGGAATCGTATTACAACTTGTGTCTGGTGAGAGAGGAGATTGTGGCTAGTGAGAGAGGAGATTGTGAGAGACTGAAGAGAAAGTTGCAGCAGATGTGTTGTAGGTTTTATCCCTTCATTTTTAAGATAGAATAAAAGAAGGATTGGTTGTTCCTCCATGAATATAGTCTATATGGGATTAGATTGTCTCTTTTGTATTGTATTTTTTTTTTTAAGTAAAGAGGGCGAAACCTGTTATATTAAACCTTCAGAAAAAGAAATACACTTGACATACAGGTGCCAGCTGTCCTACCTATACAAGAAACCAGGACAGCTGGCATGTCCACAGCAGCATGCAAAATCAAACACCATGTTTCGCCACCCTGCCCGAAGGAAACCAGGGTGCATATCCATCTTCATTAGCAGTTTAGTAAAGTTTGTTCTAACGCTGACTAAGCTAGTAACTAAAGAGCTACAGCTCTGATAAACGACAAAAGAAAAGGAGTTGGAGACCATAGGAAACAGTAGAACCTATTCGTCGGAGTCCTCGCAGCCTTCCTTCACCTTGCCGCCATTGACAGGGATGACATAAGGCTGAGCACAGGTGGGGCATTGGCGCCGAGGTGTGGCCCTGGAGTAGGCTGCGTAAAGCATGTCCAAGTGTTGGCTAACGCGTACGGCTCTGAAAATTTGATCATCCACCAGGCTGCATACCTCAAAGATCAGGTTCAGGTGCTTTGGATGTAGGAATGGTGGCGATGGCGACGAATTTGTTTCGGCCTCCGTTTCCGGGTGACCCTGCGTCTTCCTCTGCGGCTACGAGTCGACCATGCATTCTAGCAGCTCCTCCTCAACTGGGCAAGTGTCGAACTCTGCATTCGGAGCGTCGTTGGGGGCGCGAGTCTCTTTCAAATTGGGTGTTGGTGCTGCTTGTCCAAAGCACGCCGGGGGGTCCCAATTATCCGAGACGATAAACAATCGGCTCTCAGAGAAGTCCGGTGGGAGCTCTATGGACAGGTCTTCTTCGACGTAAGTTCGGGGGGGCGAACTTGTTGCTGTGGCATCACCGCGTCGTTTTCTTTTGGCCAAGAGCAGAGCTCTTTCGAAACGCTTGTGTCTTTTCCTTCTTGAATTAACCGCGTACCAGCCAGCTCCTCCACGGGGTCTCCCCCTTGCCTGCGACATGGTGAGAGTGAGGGGTAGTGCCAGGATACCTCCTRCACGACGGTTCTTTATCTGCTCGACGAGCTTYAATTGCATTCTGAGAGGTCCGGTTAAACGGATAATGACATAAACTATGGCTGCCACCATTAATGCCGAGAGCTTAATGCTCTGGCTAGCCGGCCTTTGCTCACACGTGAGAGGCCCCATCGATAACCAGAGGCCAATGGAGGTGAAAGCCTTCATAAATGGCTGTGGTTTGAGGTGAGAGCCACCATAAATGGCCTCTCCCTTCGCACCTCCACATGCCCTTCCTTTCTGCATGGCACCCCATCCGGGGGCTCTTTTGTATCGTATTGTGTTATATTTCCACATTCATTTTGTTTATATTGTTCCATTATCCTATTCCTAACACTTACCAATCATACTCCAACTATTAAAAAAATTGTCCTTGGATGAGTGTAGTTACATGGACATGGATCATTTCAAACTAGAAACAAGTTTATTAAAAATAGATAACATATTGGTATTGTTTAAACATTTTTTTTATAATTATTAAAAAAAAAAAAAAATTGAATTAGGTTTGATATAATTTTTTTAATTTTGAATTAGGATTTGTAAATAACTTTAACTACTATCATGTGTGTTATAATGATGCAGAAGGCATTTTTTAGTGTTCGGTTTTTTAGAAACTTTTTCAACTGGTTGACAGGTTTTATAAAATCATCTTTTTTATCTTTTCACAATAAAATCATATATACATAAATCAATAAAACCATTTGCACACAAAGTAAATGATCCGTTTCCCAAAATAAAATTTAATATGTATTTAAGTAGGCATTGATATATTGTTGATCTTCCCCTACCACTTTGTATCTGAAGGACTCCGTAATAAGTTAAATATCAGCAAAGTACGTTATGCTGCGAGCTCTAAAATTTACTCAAATTGACCGAAAACCTGCTCAAAATTACTTCATCTGCCTCTTCACCACAACAACATCCGCAAGGTGCCTCAGAATGGAATCGATATACCACTGCTCTTAAAAGCGTCGGGGTCTCTCTGACTGATGAATCAGATGTTTTACTGTGGGTCGGGGGTGATGCTACGGGCTCAATTACAGTAAAAAATATTTATGCCGCCCTCCTGCAATAGCTGAACCTTGGAGATGAAATTATGTGGATGAAACAGATATGGAATTGGAAAGTCCCCCTCAAACTTAAACTCTTCATCTGGCTCGCTGGAAAAGATAGAATTCTCTCATGGGACGCACTTCGAAGGAGAGGTTGGGAGGGCCCTGGGATCTGTTTACTTTGCAGCCAAGCTTCCGAGGACATCCACCACCTCCTGGTTCACTGTGCTTTTACTAAAGAGGTCTGGAATCGACTGTTCAAGCATTATTCTCTTTCTTTTTCCTGGAGCGGCTTCTCCATCTCAGACTGTTTTTCCTTATGTTCCACAAAAAAATCGGCCCCGCTTAGTCTGGTGGTTCATGTTTGCTGGCAGATTTGGTTAGAACGGAACAGAACGATTTTTGAGGATCGCCCTCCTTCCTTGCCGGCGGTATTTCACAGAATTTTGGCCTCCTTCAACTGGCAACCGTCTACGGTACAGTCCTTCCCAACTAAAGCTTGTGATTTTGAGATGGCTGACGGTCACACCATAGCTTGTTTCGATGGAGCTGCTCAGTCAAGTGGTGTTTGTTGTGGGGCTGGAGGCACCTTCAAAAACCACCCGTCAAGGATCACAAAGTGGTTCATCAACTGTGGAGTGGGTACAAATACAAAAGCCGAACTCATGGGTTTATGGGCCTCCCTCACTCTCGCTACCTATTGGTCTATCAACCACTTACACGTCCTTGGTGACTTGAGAGTTATTATCGACTGGATAACTCAAAAATGCAAGCTTCATTCTATCAATATTGAAGGCTGGATTCAAAAAACGATGGAACTATCCAATCACTTCTCCGACATCAACTTCCACCACATTCCTAGATCACACAATAGGGAAGCGGACGCTCTCTCAAAGAGGGCCCTAAATGAAGTGGTAGGGAGGCTCTCGGTCTACCACTGTGATAGAGGGATTGAGAGTCCCATTTCCTCCATTAATATTTTTGAATGATGATGGTTGTCCCTCTTTGCAGTAGAATTGCTGGCAACCTATGGAAAGTTTTGATCACTTGATTCTCGCTCCAGTCTTCCTCCATCATTGCTCGTCTAGCCTACTTCTCAGCTCTGCTAATATTAGATTGTATTGGTCCTTAATGCTAGTGCATTTTGACCACATCTCAAGCTCGCTGCAGTTTTCTTTGTAAATGAATTTATACTCTATATAAATTTGAGAAAAAATTTCTTGGAAAAAAAAAACAGTCGCAAGGTAAAGGTTCTTTCCAACGAAACAAAAGTCGTGAACAAACAAAATAAAAGGATATCAAAGGTTTTAGAAGAAATGGAATAAACATACAAGGATATCAAATCATTATTTTGTATAATAATATCAAAATAATATATCATACATTAATATAATAATTTTTCTTTTAATATGTTTACTATTTTAATAAATATATACATTTTTAAAATAGTAAATTATTATTTTTTATAATAATTTTAAAATAATATATTGTTGTAAATATTCAATATTGATTATATATATTATAAATTAATATAATATTTCCAATTTTTAGAAGTAATTTTATTTTTTATTTTTAAGTATAATTAAAAAAGACAATGTGCAGTGTTTTGGAATTTTCCATATAGTTGTCTATCTGTTTTACTATTTTGAACAAATGTCCCTGCAAAATAGCTTTCAAAAAGAGGTATTTCTTTAGAACATTATAGCTTTTAGAAACCTTTCCTTTTTTTATGGTGTATGAATTCACACTTAAAGGTAAGGAATGAGCTCACTGGTTAGTGTTCAATCCTCTCTATCTAAAAGCTAGAAGTGTACACATCTTGATTGGAAATCACATTGGAACCTATTTTTAATCAAAAAGAAAAAATGGTTTTAGTAGTGTTGTAATGTTGAATTTTCTTTTATGTTGTAAATGACAATTCACATGAAGACCAATGTTTTTAAAGAAGATATGTTGCTCGACCATTATTCAAATTTTACAATATTCTTTTTTTGAGTTGTTAATTAACTAAAAGTTTTGATAGGTTAAGTTGATTTATAATTTAAAAAACATCCATTTGTGTTATATTGTTTTTCCTCATTAATAAAAAAAAATCTTGTATTTTTTATTTAAAATTTTATGAGCTTTACTTTATATTAATGAAATTGTTTTTCATGCTACTTTCATGTAAATTCTTATTTCTTATTAATTCCAGTAATTTGTGATAGTGCTTGCAATATTTATAATCTATTGTGTTGAAGGTATTTTTTATTATTTAAATCTCTTCATTAGTTTAGGTAACTCTGTTGAGCAAAATAATGAGTTACCATGTTCACAACAAGGTAAAAGAAGAATTTTTTTTTAAGATACATCTTCAATGAGAGCTGTAAGAAACCTCATTGTGGTCCCCAACAAGAAACCTTTCAAAGGTAAGTTCATTCTTCCAACTTCTCAAGTCTTCTCTTCCCTTAATTTTATGAAAAGAAATGGAACGAGGGTAGATAAACTTTTTTTGTATTATTTTTTAGAGTGAGGAGAGTATGTCAAAAATTTCATTCTTTAAAATAGAATATCACATAATTTCTCAAATAAAGTACATTTTGTAGGACTCTCACTTTACCCATAATTTATATAAAACTAATATTTTCACTCACTAAAGTGTTAATACCCTACTCTATTATACATTATGCATCCTCAGTGTGTTTGGTAGTTAGCTAATTCTTTGTGATACTTCTGGTTTAGAGGTTTATGATAATCAATTTCACTATCATATCATATATGAAATATAAAACTTTATAAGGATTTTTGAAAAAGCCAAATTAAAAAAAAAAAAAATCTAGTATGGAATTTTTGGATGAGTATGTGATCATCCAACATTTTTAGAATTATATATTTATTCATATATTTTTTTATAAATATAATTGAATATTTATATTTAATTAAATTATAATTTAAAAAATATATATTTTATTATTTATCATTATTATTAAATCATAAATTGTATTAAGTACATAGTTTTTGTCATTATAGTGTTTAAAGGAATTGAATTTATGGGTAAGGAATGATAAGAAGTGAAGATTATGATATTATTTTAAAATGTGTAATTGTTTTACAAAAAATATATTAACTAATTTAGTAACCTTTATGATGATGATGATGATTAACGTCCACTAAGATCTAATTGGTCTATCGGATCTTAAGAGGGTAAGTGATTACTTGTGATTCTTTAGAAGTTTGTTTCTGTGCTCGAAAAGCATTAAGAGAGGCTTTCCAAGATCACCATACTTTTGTTGAATTAAGAGGTTAGGAAGGTTGGTAGTGTGATCAATATTTTGAAAATGAGATATGATATGGGTATAGGCTGGACAATCTAAGAGAAAGTGTTTTTCATCTTCAAGCTTCTTAGTGTCACAAAGGTGACACACTCTTTCATCCCATGGCGTTTTAGGAATTGAACAACGCCCAATTTCACTATGGAGCTAGTGAGAATTTGTTCTTATCTTAACAATGCTTATTTTTTTCTTTACACTTGGCAAATAGATAGATAATTTTGATCTTCTAGATTAGGGTTGATTACATCTTTATAATACCTTAATTTTCTTTTTTCCTCTAACTCTTTATCACATCACATTTTTTCCTTAAATTTTGATTTGACGTTTTCTTCCATAGTATCTTTATTCTGCAAAATGGTTTCTTCCATTATTCCCCAATAGTTTAGCCAAGATTGGGCGTCTTTATGTCATCCTCGCTTGAGTCGATGGTGGTTATTACTTGATTTGGAAGCAATTTTAGGTAGCGTTTAATTCATATTTTCCAATTAAAAGTATTAAATGGTTTTATAATGGTTTTATAAAGATATTATTGTTATCATCTTCATCATCATTTCATCATCATTGTTGTCAAAGCACACGCCAACTACCTCTTCCCAATTCTATATTCTTGTGCAACAACTTCTCTCTCTAAATCCCCAAAATCCAATGGGCATTGCTTACATGTTTTGAAAATGGAATAGAGATTTGTGTTCATATTATTATTATTATTATTATTATATATATATATATATATATATATATATATATATACCTTAGGTAGCTTATCCATATTCTAAATTAAAAGCACATGGTTTTATAATGGTTTTTATAAAGATATTGTTGTTATCAATTCCTTCATCATCATTTACTCATCATTTAAGGTCAAAACAATGCCAACTACCTCTTCCCAATTCTATATTCTTGTGCAACAACTTCTCTCTCTAAATCCCCAAAATCCAATGGGCATTGCTTACATGTTTTGAAAATGGAATAGAGATTTGTGTTCATATTATTATTATTATTATTATTATATATATATATATATATATATATATATATATATATATATAAGAGAGGAAATAAAGTGTGCAATGGAGGGAATCATGAGAACTTAATGAAGTTGGGATCTTGTAAAAGGTTCGCAGAAGGCCATGTCCTGCCTTGAGTTAGAATTTGAATGGAAGAGAGAAGTAATCATAACCAAAAGGGAGAAATGGATTCGCCCTATGCATAGTGCAATGCATCTTTAATGAGCATGTATGCAATTCCTTTGTATGGGCCTTCGATGGAGAATTTAACAGATTGTTTGACTTATTCTAACATATACTTTGCTACAATTTTAAATGAATTTGGTTCAATTGATGAGAATATTGCTTAGTGTTTGTATTTCCACTGCTATAGTTTGAGTTATAATAAGAAATTTCGCTAGGTCTGCGAGTTTGTAGTCATGGGGATTTTAGTGTGCATCTTGGGGGACATGGTGAGGTATTTATATTGGAGGAGGAGAAGGGAATGGATGGAGAAGAAGTAGGTTTTGGCTAAATTTGAGGTCTATGAGCCATAACCATGAATTTTATTAAAATATTGGTTTGGTTTAGGATTGAGGATATTAGGGAAAACACGAGTAATTTTTTTAGGGATATCTTAGGCATTGACAATTTTGGGAATGTTTATAGGGGTGATTTGGCATCTTGATTGCTTGTTGTCATGAGGAGATTCAATCTAATTTTTTGCACGAGGTCAATGTGATTTCTAGTATATGGCATCGTAATTTGGTAGCAGTGAGAGGTTGATAGAATTGGTGGCAACGACATTGGTGGAAACTTTGGAAGAGGATAGTAGATGGCGGTGACATTGGAGGAGGACAACGAGTGAAATTGGTATAGTGAACAAAACACTATGTTGAGGATGATGATGTGGTAGGAGGAGAGACTATAACCAACCTAGATCCATTGATAAAAAAAAATTATAATTCTGTTGATTTGGATCTGAGCTGGCACTTGATAGATTACTGTAGTTAACATATATCTATATTGTTGAGCCAATTTCAATAAAAAATCACTATTGGCCATGATTTTTTATTTTCTATTATTAACTTTTAATAATGAGAAAGTGCACATTATCGTGATTTTTTTTTTATTTATTTAAAAAAAAAAAAAAAAAAAAAAAAAAAAAAAAAAAAAAAAAAAAAAAAAAAAAAAAAAAATTAATAAATTAAAATTTATAATCAATTATATTTTTCTCAAATTTTTTATAGAAAGTAAGCATGCTCAATCAATTTTCCCCATTAACATTAATTATTAAATTTAATGAAATAAATTTAATAAATTGAATATTTATAATCAATTATATTTTTTTTCTTGCCCGTAAGTGAAAAACTTTACTAATATCGCATTTACAAAAATAAATATATTTAAAATTCCACCATCTTTTTATTTCTCAATCTTGCTACAATAATTAAAATCCACAACATTAAATCTATTACCTGTGAAGATAGCTTAAAAAAAAAAAATTAATATTGGACATAAATATTAATGTTATTTGAGGATTTTTATTTTCATATACCATATTCTATTATATCTATTATTACTTTTTCTAGATATTTTGTACTAAATTATCAATAATAGGTACATCATTCTAAATAAGGGTTGCATGGCAATGTAGTCTCTGCTGAGTTAGTTGGGGAAATACATGTTGAATAATGAAATTTAATATAACAATGCACAAGTACGAACATTTTTATCAAAGATGGCCAATTGAGTGTTGTTTGTTATCTCGTACTGTATAAATGAACTATACCATAATATTCATAAATATAATATAAATATTATAAATATATTATAAAAACACACATAAATAATATATTAGATAATAACATAACGATGCATAATAATAAATACATAGTACAACTTTTTTATATTTAGATGTGGTGATTAGTGAAATCTATTGATTATGTAATTAATTCTACATATTGAAAGACGTAAAGGGAGCAATAAGACTTCAATTCTATCAACCAATTAAAATGAGAAACATTGCAAATATTTTTTGTTATATCCAAAAATATATATTTGTTTTTTATGTTAAACATTACATTGCATACACAGATTTATGGTGTATAACATATCGTCACATAAAAATAAACCTGCTTGTTAGTCCAATGGAAGGGACTAATAATAGGTACATTCTAAAGCAAATTTCTCTAATTCAATTTGAATGTGCCTTCGAATCATTGCTTCTAGAAATACATGAATATTTTATGATAAATTAATTTTACTTAATCATATTTTGCAACATTAGATTTGCACTTTCATTTTTCTGTTTCTTTGAATTTGTTGAATAAAAACTATGACAAAATGTATTTTTACTTGCTTTCTTAACACTATCATATATGTAGAAATCCTCATCATTAATGGTTGTGAAATTTGGACATTAGATATAAAATGGAGGTGGGCATTGTCCTCTTATTCTTTCTTCTATTTTCTCATCTCTATCACTTTATCATTGATATCAATTCATTCATATCTAACTATGTATAAGTTCCATAGGATATGACCTTCTTACAAACTACATATGAAATTTGTATTTTCAAGAATTCCAAGAATGTAGGTTTCGTGGACCACCCCAAGGCTCTAAGAATTCAATCTATTAAAATTCTGCCACAAGGTCTCTGCCATTTTCATAAGGTTTAATGTTTTGTATTTGAATCTCGACAAACATGAGTTCTTTAGGTGCAAAGGGCGGTTGCAGGAAGGTCGAGTCTTCAAAGTCCATGTGAAGGTTACAAAAAGTTAATCTGTAGTTTTTGTTGAGTTGGTGCTCTAGCGTACCTTGTTGTTATTCTTGAATATCTTGCAGACAAGGTTTTGAACCTCACAGGTAATGTTGCCAAAAATAACAAGAAGAATATGTTGTGAAAATGAGAGGGCATGTTTTGACTAAGGAAGGTAGAGGTGACACTTGCTCCTATGTGATAACCTAGATGTAGAAGAAGATGACAACTTGTTGCTACTAACATTGTTGGGCCAAAACATTCCTCACTAACAAACATGGAAGTCCTTGTGATTACCAAAAGATACAAGAAAGACATAGCTAATAAATTTAGAGGATGACAATTGATCAATTTAATATATAGAACAAATTTATGATTTAGAATAATCTTCACAAAAAAAGTCAACAAAATACTACCATATTTAAGAGAAATAAAAACTTTTCCAAAATCGAAGGACTAAGTTATGAGACCCAAGACACCCCCTCTAGGGTTGGGGAGAGAACAACATTAAGCCCGCTATTTGAAATCAAGGTCGCCTACTCATATCATCCACTATGTGGGAAGTATCGGGGTGGGTTCCAAGCGAGTTAATTTCTCATCTGGAAAAAAGTCATGTAGGAGCAGTTCATCGAAGAACGCGCGACACTCTCCTGTGTTGGGAGAGGTCAACAGTTCAAGCCCTGCTACGAGTCCTGGTCATTTTTCCACTTCATATCATCCACTATGTGGGGGAAGTATCGGGGTTCTCAAATGTTAATTTCATTGGGAAAGTCACGAGGGATGGCTCAGAGCTTGGCTGAGAATCAAGCACTCTGTGTTAGTGAGAGTGTCACGAAGTTCAAGCTCGCTACTTGTCCTCGGCCGCCGCTCTCCTATCATCCACTATGTGGGGAAGCATCGGGTGGGTTCCTAGCTGGTTACTCCCCTATTTGGAAAAAGTCCCAGAGCATTTCAGCTGGTAATGACAAGTATCTTTTTCCAAGTGTTGGGAGGAGGTCTTTTGATCAAACCTTGCTGAGTCTCCAGGATGAATATTGTAATGTTGCTATGTAAAAAACATTGTATAATCGCTAGATATAACGAAACTTTCCCGTGGAAAAGTTATGAAGAAACCTATCCTCAAAATACTTTCCACATAAAATATGCCAAAGTGAAATCAAATTACAACCAAAATGATATTTTTCATAAATCATGCAATAAATGTGGATACTTAGAAGTAAAATCAAGGTACAACCAAAATGACATTTTCAATAAATTATCCTATAAATGTGGGTACCTAGATTTTTTGGGGGTATTTATGATCTTGACGATATAAAATGATTTGATAAAATGATTTGAGTAAGCACCCACCTATGGCATGCAACACCTATCCATTGCTTGAAATCATTTCAAATTTTGTGCACTACTCTCCAATTATTTGAAATCATCTTCTCCACTCCACTCCACTACTATCCTAGTACTCTCACAACAAACATTCGTAACTGGCATGCGTGCACTTTCATCTTGGCTCACATGCCCTCTAACTCCCACCAAGGAGGCCCTCCATGATTCTCACCTTTTCAATGATCATCCAAGGTTGGTTTTGCTGGTTACAACAAAAACACAAAAAAGTACATGAATTGAATGCAAACATAATTACATGGTCCACATTTTCAAATTCAGCATTGCATTTTGTGTATTAGCATTAGTTGTAATTATCTAAGATATATCGTGTGCTCACTACGCAAGTCCAATTGATAAATACTTGAGATGAGAATAGTTTTCATTTGATTCATCCCCTCATTCCATAACAGTGGCCTTGTAGATGTATGCAAAATGGCCCAAACCATGATTTCAATGACGATTTTAACACAATGATTTCATGTAATAAGAGGATGCAAGCAGCGCAACGATCAATTATTATTGGCTATCGAGTTCAATTATAATTTGTTGTAGGGTTAAAGGTAAGCAATGAGCTCACTAGTTAGTGTTCAACTTGCCTTCTATCTGAACGCTAGAGGTGTACACATTTTGATTGGAAATCACATTGGAAACTATTTTTAACCAATAAGAAAAATGATTTTAGTGTTGTAATGTTGAATTTTGTTTTATGTTGTAAATGACAATTCACATGAAGACCAATGCTTTTAAAGAAGATATGTTGCTTAGACCATTATTCAAATTTCATAATATTTTTTTTATTTTTTAATTAACTAAAAGTTTTGATAGGTTAAGTTGATTTATAATTTCAAAACATCCATTTGTGTTGTACTGTTTTCATCATTAATAAAAAAAATCTTGTGAAGTTTTTATTTAAAATTTTAAGGAGCTTTACTATATTAATGAAATTGTTTTTCATGCTACTTTCATGTAAATTCTTATTTCTTATTAATTCCA
The DNA here is from genome assembly GCA_010110895.2 of Picea sitchensis. Lineage (NCBI taxonomy): Eukaryota > Viridiplantae > Streptophyta > Pinopsida > Pinales > Pinaceae > Picea > Picea sitchensis. The sequence goes on from SNQJ01S0002662.1 coordinate 217,855, forward strand.
GTAATTTGTGATAGTGCTTGCAATATTTATAATCTATTGTGTTGAAGGTATTTTTTATTACTTAAATCTTTTCATTAGTTTAGGTAACTCTGTTGAGCAAAATAATGAGTTACCATGTTCACAACAAGGTAAAAGAAGAAATTTTCTTTAAGATACATCTTCAATGAGAGCTGTAAGAAACCTCATTGTGGTCCCCAACAAGAAATCTTTCAAAGGTAAGTTCATTCTTCCAACTTCTCAAGTCTTCTCTTCCCTTAATTTTATGACAAGAAATGGAATGAGGGTAGATAAACTTTTTTTGTATTATTTTTTAGAGTGAGGAGAGTATGTCATAATTTTCATTCTTTAAAATAGAATATCACATAATTTCTCAAATAAAATACATTTTGTAGGACTTTCATTTACCCATAATTTATATAAAACTAATATTTTCACTCACTAAAGTGTTAATACCCTACTCTATTGTAATTTTATATCTTTAATTTAAAATTTGTAATTTGTTTTGAAATTAGATATCTTATATATATAATTTGTCTTGAAATTAAATATTTTTATATTTAACTAGATTTACTTTATTTGGTGTATTTGTGTCTCCGAAGATTCCCAGCCAACTTGTACATGTCTGCAAAATGGCCCACACCACAGCATCATTCCAGCGAAAAATCCGAACACAATGATTTCAGGTAATAAGAGGAGGCAGGAATAGAAAATGAAGTTACCATTCCCAATTGCCCATCAATCCAAGAGATACATGCACAGTCACCCACACAATGATTTCACCGAAGAATCCAACAGCTCTGTAAAACGAAAGCAGGCGGGCATCGAGATCTGGTCACATGGTGAAAACGATATAATGCCAAATACGACCATAAACTTTTAGAATCCATCGAGATCCACGGGTTTACGGTATCTACCTCACCGCCCATTTGTTTGTTGCAGGCGAGACATCGTACCATAGAAATCCGACATCCCTACCCTCCTATCACGCGAATTCCGCAACTTTGTCGGTTCATTTTGGTGAGAGTAAAAAAGTTATTTACTTGTATTTTCATCTCTATTTTCCATTTTCATCAGGTACCATTCCTTTGAAGGTAGAATATTTAGTATTAACATGGCTATTATCAAATTTTGTTTTGTTGTATTGAATAAAGTCACAAAAATTCAATATTTTTTGAATCTAAGAATATGATTCATATCTTCTTCCTTTTCTTAAAAGAGTCTTCTTGCAATGAGATTAGTTAGAGGAGAGTTGCCCTAAAATATATTTCTTTGACACACTTCTTTGTAAAGGATGGAACATTATTATTTGCTAGAGCTAATAGTGCATGTTTTTCTGAAGAATTCAAAAATCATGTCTATCATTTATCCTTAATTTCCAATATAAATTCATTTTTTCAAGTCAAAAACATCTTACAAAACATTTATCAACAATGTTAAAACTTAAATGTAAAATATGTTATCATATCACCTTACAAACTTACTCTTTAAAACTAACTTTCAAAAAAACTTAATACAAATAATATCTTATCCATTATTTTAATCTCCAAGTTATTATATATATATAAATATTTAAAAATAAAATTTAATACAAATAATATTTTATCAATTGTTTTAATCTCGAAATTATTGTACATATGAAATTATTTGAAATTATTTTAAACAGAGACCAAAATCCCCACTAAAAATATATATCAAAATAAAATAAGTTACAACCAAAATAATATTTTCGTTAAATCATTTTATATAATAATAAAAATGTAATAATGTGATACCTAAATTCTATGGGCATTTATGATAGTGAATTGAGTAAGCACCCACCTATGGCATGCAACACCTATCCATTACTTGAGATCATTTTGATTTTTGTCCAGCACTCTCCAATTATTTGAATTTATTTTCTCCACTCTACTCCTAGTACTCTCACAACATTTATAACTCCAATGCGTGTACTTTTCATGTGGACTCACATGCCATCTAACTCCCAGTGAGGACGGCCTCCATCATTCTCATATTTTCAATGATATCCAAGCCATGCTACCACCAAAACACAAGAAATTGAGTGCAAACACATGTATATGACCCACAATTTCAAATTCAGCTTTACATTTTGTGTGTTTAATGGTTATATATATATATGATGATATTGTTATACATTGAAATCTTGAAATTATATCAATTAAAATTAATCAATAATAAACTTTTCCCTAGTCAATGAACGAGATCATAACCACTTATGAGGAGGGGAAATGACTCTCATTAATTACTAGTGAGTTATTAGATGGCATGGTTTTTTATAAATAATGGTGATGAATCACCTCATTCATTCCCAATATTAACCAATAATAATTATTGTATTAGTTGACAATTTAGTTATAATAAGTTATCACCTTTAAAAAAAA